>CM061557.1:271757357-272059492 GCA_030864225.1 Capsicum baccatum var. pendulum
TGAATGAACCATCCGTTGCAACATATGAATCATCTGTTGCAGCAGATAGGTCGTCTGTTGGTACAAATAAAAGTTTTACGAAGAGATGTTTGATTTTCTAAAATAGACGAGACATATGTTGCACCAGATAAAGTATCTGGTGCAATAGGTTAATCAACTGTTGCAACAGGTTAGTCAACTGTTGCAACAGATGTATATATTTGTTTGATAATTTTCAACAGATGTGTCATCTATTGAAACAGATATGTGTCTGTTTGTTGACATAATATATTCACCTTATTCAGATCATGCTGCTCTCCTTTGGACATTGTGCGCTGCTCAGTGCAACACGCAGATAGAGGAGTTGCAATTTCGCTTTTTTGGATGCCTGATAATGCCCTGAAAATTACCCTCCTTCTCCTCTTAGCCCTAATCTCTAATGGAGCAGATGGAAATAAAATACTATTTTATGGAATGATACCCCTCTTAGATATCAATTCCTTTACAAAAGCAGTTAATTCATTAATAGCATTAATCACTACATCATGTTTCGCCCTGCAGTCTTGACATTTGTATGCAGAACATTCGCTGGGAGAGGCAAAATCTGTATAACCAGTATATCATACTCATAATGGTTTGCTTTAATTATTGTAAGAGGAGCATCATTAGCACCAACAGTAGCACCACTACCACCACCAATAGCTCCATCAACAACAATAAGCCCATCCTCCAAAATTGTTTTTTCTTGTAATGGTTGTTGCTCCAAACAATTCCATTTTTATTCTGTCGATGACCATAAGGTCTGATAAAGTTTGCAAAGACCGTAAAGTAAGAAAAAATGGCATATTCAACTCTCGATTAATCGAAACTACCAACGGCTGCACATTCTAATATGAATCATTACATATATTAGAATGATGATTAGATCATTAAAAAAACATTAATTAAAAGAAAAAATTAATTATAATTATACTTACTGCATCCTTCGGGGGGGTTGAATAGATCAAGAAATTTGGCATTTTTATGAGTTTTGGCCGACAACCATCTCAAGATTCTTGGACAAGAAACTCCTTCCTGGCAGTTCACTTGTTGTCTCAAATAAGGAATGACTTCAAACGCCCAAGCCTATAAAATAAAGCCAATAAATCAAAACCATTATTAAGAGAAAAAAATGAATGATATCATAATAGAAGAAAGAAACATTTACCATGAAAGCCCATGGGAAGCCATATAAGTTGATTGTCTTTGGAGCTAACGGAGTCAACAAATATTTGACAGTCATCTTGAAGCTTTCATACCCCCATGGATAGCTGTTAAATGCCTCAAGATCCTCGGTGAGCTTTATTAAACCGAAGCTTATGTTGTTGTTAACATCTCTCTCCCAAAGAATATTATGTACAAACCAAACCAAGCACAATGACTGCTTGTGCTTCTTTGAAAGTCCTTTACCTTTCAATGCTTCTATCAAATTTTTATTTTTGAATCTTGGACCAACAATGGACACCAGGTCATCATGATCACACGACTTGCCTTTGCCTTTTTTGGGTGTGCAGGGTGCTTTTTTTGGGTTAGAATGGGTATAACTTGAGAAGGAGGATAATATTTTAGTCCAGTGACACCTAATTTTGTCTCTCCGAAATATTAGTTTTCACCTTTTTACCTTATCCTATCATGTACTCTAAACCATGTAATTATCCCTCCATCAAATGACAAAAATAACAACCCCTAACAATTTTAATCTTATCCTTACAAACTTTATCCTCACACCACCCCATACCTCTACCCTCACCTACCCTACCCTGCCACGTGACCATACCGCCTTCCCTCTATATTTTTTTTACACGGTGCTAGCTTGGAGGAAAAGAAATCTCACACCAAAAGGGATATATACACATATGGGCCCCACCACTAAGGGTGGTCCACTGGAATATACAGAATATACATATAATATATATGGATAGGACACTACCAGGGATGGGGGAAAGAGATTCACGCCTCACAAAATTAGGGGGAGCACAATATTCATCAGGTGGGGCCCATAGGGAAGAGGAGACAGCTCCTTCTCCATTTTCCATTGGAGGACTCACAGCAAACAGAGGACCAAGGCATAGACTCCATTTTTCAATTTTTACTTTCTAAGAATTCACTTTCTTCTCCATAAAAAGACTCCATAGAACACACTCACCTTGAAACAAAACCATTACCATCATCTTCCATTTTCATCTTCATAGAAAGAAACAGAATCACGCACACTCACCATCGACTGGGGACGCGCACACCAATCGGACTTCACTCATACACACGAAACACTCCCAAATTCCTTCTCTACACTAAATCACACAAACTTAATAGGATAAAAAGAGAGAGGGTAAAATAAAAAAAGAGGAAACAAAGAGAGAGAATATCGAGAGGGAGAACGGAGATTTTCTGGTGAACCCAATGCCGGAGCTGCTCACCGTAGCTTAGTTCTTATAGGTTTCCAGTTTGTTTCAATTTTTGAAGCTTCAGGTTCATCTGACTCAGTGATTCATTATTTAAATTGCGTTTAGGTCGGGGAAAACAGTGAAGGCTTTGCCGAGTTGGGGTTCGGTTGGAGATTGTTGATTCCAGGTTCGTGTTTTGGTTTCGATCGGAGCTCTAACCAAATGCTTCTATAGATTGAAATAAAATTGAGGTCCAATTCTATCTTCTCTGGCTTTAATTTTTACATAATCATGAATGATTTGGGTGTTTGGTATGTTTGAATTTTGATTACGTATTGGTTAATGTTGGATTTGAATGTTGAAAAGTGAATTGATAATTGAAGCATGTGTTAATCATTGATTGATAAGAATGAAGTTGGGGGTGGGAATCGAAAATTAATAAAAGTAAATATTAGAGTATTTTGATTCATTGTTGATGTTAAACGTGATACGTCATCGAGCGGGTAGGCAAGCACTAGGCTCGGGTAGGCAAAATTTAGAATTGGTGGATTGTTGGAATGTTTGGAATATTTGTTGAATGTTTTATTTACTGTATTTGAAAAGCGTATTCATTTAGTCGGGGGATACCTCGAGGTCTTTTATACTTATTTACCAGGTAATGCCCCGACGTATCATGTACGTAAAGGAGGTTCGTGATGAAGACCCGAGGAATCGGGTAAAGTAGCAGAGTTTAGCTTAGGACTAGTGTAGGTTAGAATAGGATTTATATTTTTGCACTTTTATTTTGGTCTGTATAGATGGACTGGACATTATTATTTTGTTTTGTTTGTTTATTTGATTATTTTACGTGTTTTTTTTCTGTGGTTTGTATATCGTAGTGTCAAAATTAGCCGATATGCTTCATCAAGTGACCGTGGTCGAACCACGGGATCGAGGGGTTCCTAACACCTTCCCTACGGTCAACAAAATTTCTTAGCCGGAATCTCTGTTAGCAAACCAGATTAAAGAGTCAAATGGTTTTGAAAGAATTCTCCATTGGTGACTTGGCATACCAGATTATGCCAAGTGGCGACTCTGATTTCGAATGTAAAAAGAATCCTTCTTCAAAAAAAATCATTTTCTTTTGTCACTTAACAATAAAAACCCTTTCGAACCTAAAAACCAATCTTTCGGAGTTAAAAAAAAAGGGGTGTAATAGCTCTGGAAACTCTGCTGGGGACTTTTCAGAATTTGGGCTTATTTTTTGGAGTCGTATCGGCTTTGTTTTGCATTATGGGTGTATAAAAATTGTTTGTGATTAATGTTTGTGTTATTGTTATCACTGTTGTGAATTTCTGTGCTCTTTGCTTACAGTTTTTTTTCTTTGTGTTACCACTTTATATCTGGCATTATTTGCATAACCCGAGTCAATTCTTTCTGCAAAAAGTCCCGGAGTACACGTTGTGCGCACGAACTCTAGTTGAGTCACCATTATTTTAGGGGGGAGAGCCGTTGGATATATGGAGTAGGTGGAAAGCAAAGCAGCCACTATCGATCATATGCTCCCCCGAACGGCCTTGTTAGTAAACCACAATGTAGGTAAGCCTTTAGGTTATTCTTATGTGCATCATATTGAGACCTAGCAGGGCTCACACGGTCCTTTGTAGGAGACTCACCTTTAAAGCATCCCGATGTACTAAATGTTGCATCTTTGAGGGTAATGTGGTCATTTGACAGACTGATTCGGGGAAAGCATGTGTTAGAAGTAAGGTGTGCTTGAAAAAAGGAGAAAAAAAAAGGAAAGGTGAATCAAAGAAGAGTTTCATAGTTTTTAGGTTCTTTATGGCTTTTGTTTTCCACGATTCAAAAATTCAGAAAAAGGAAAAAAAAAAGAATTTCCTTTTGTTTCCTTTAGCAAGCTTTCACAATTCGAAAACTCCAAAAAGATTTTTTTAAGGGCTTTTTATAAAAGAAAAATTCAAAAAAAAAAAATGTGGTAGAAGTTTTGTACATTTCATTTAACGAAAATGCCAAAAAGTTTTTTTTTTTTTCATAACTTTTGGTGTCATTTTTTATGTAAAGTGTCGAATTAAAAACTCAAAAAAAAAAAGACTTTGTTATGTTGTTCATCATGTGTCTTTGGTCGTGTCTCAAGTCAGGGTGTCATCTGTTATTTAATCATTAATTGTTCAATCTGAACGAACTACGCACCCCTAATTCTCCTCTCTCGGGAGTGAGATACGTAGGCAGCCTATTGTGGGTTAGGGAATCTTATTTCAAAATTCCAAAAGAAACAAATATTTTCTTCACTCTTCATTTAGAGTAGGTGTCTCATGTACATCTTTAAAATAAAACAACAACAAAAAAATATTTTCCTTCAGTAGGTTCAAGTTTCATTTTCGTATGAAATTCAAAATCGAAAATTCAAAAAATATTTTCTTCGGTAATCATAGATTTCATTTTGCACAGGAATTTGAAAAATTCAAAAAGATTTTCTTCACTCTTCATTTAGAGTAGGTGTCTCATGCACATCTTTAAAAGAAAACAACAAGAAAAAAGTATTTCCCTTTAATAGGTTCAAGTTTCATTTTCATATGAAATTCAAAATCGAAAATCCAAAAATATTTTCTTCGGTAATCAGATATTTCATTTTTTACAGTAATTTTAAAAATTCAAAAAGATTCTCTTCACTGTTCATCTAGAGTAGGTGTCATTTACGTCTCTAAAAGAAAAATACAAAAAGGTTTTTCTTTAATATTTTCAAGCTTCATTTTCCTATGAAATTCAAAATCAAAAACCCCGAAAGATTTTTCTTTGGTAATCATAGGTTCCATTTTGCATAGGAAGTTTAAACCTGAAAAATGCAAAAAGATTTTTGTCAATTCTTTTAACAAATTGTTATTTTCTTTTTTTTTTCTTAAAGTTCAAGAAAAAGAAAAAAGAAAGGAAAAAGAATCAATTGGCCATTTTGGCAAGACTTCACAAACTACGCACACCTGATTCTCCCCTTTCGGGGGTGAGATACGTAGGCGACCTTCTTGGGTTTGATGATCTTTTTAAAAAAAAAAAGGAAAAAGAGGTTTTGACAAAGTGTTGAACTCTAACACATTTGTTGTTTTTTGTTGAGTCAGTTTAAGGTGGTTGGTTTGTGGCATTCTGGATAGTCCTTCACATCATACCAAATCCAAAGGTTTAGTTGTTTCCAACAAAGATATAGAGAGTGACATCATGGATCAAACAAAGAATCAGGAAAATAAGAGTTTGAACCAAGATATTAGGAGGCTAAGATAACAAATGACAGAAATGCATTGAGTTTGGGCTAGTGGATTTCCTCCTCCTCCATTCCCCGCTATTGATCCAAAAAATACCTCGAATTTTCCACCAAAATCTCAAAGTCAGTATTCTACTGTTGTTGATGCATCGCAACATGACTTAGAATTCATTCCAAGCCAAAACATCTCAATACTTCCACCACTTTTCCTCTAGCTCCTCAGCATAAGCCTGCTACATTCACAACCCCACATGTCATTTGCAATCTTGTTGCTCAATCCTCTACTGGGACTTCCACACTAGCTCGCCCAACGTTTGTGTATCCCCATACTGCTAGTGAACTAATATTCAGTACTTTTGGTGATCATTATTATACTCCTGAGCCTGCTTTTAAGTTAACTGAACCACCAAAATTTCTTAACAAGAAGTCCAGTGTGCCAGAAGAGTCGAACAAAATTGCTGGAAAAATGAAGAGTGCAGAAAATGCTATGATAAATTCTTTAGGACCTACGGGTAAAGAAGATGTTTAATACAAAGACCGGGGCATGCCTTCAAGTGCTAACCTTCCTCCAATCTTTGAGATGTTGAAATTTGAGGAGCAAGATGGGCATGAGAAATCGGTGAAACATTTGGGACAATATTGCAATCTATTGAGGGAACCCGGAGGGAAGAAGAATAAGAAAGATGACACTGCTATTGTAGTTGGAGAATGATCACATCAAAGAAGACGACGTCGTCATTGCCGTCAGTCTCAAGCCCAAGTTCATACCCAAGCTCTCCATAATCACTCTCAAAATCCAATATACTCTGTTTCCCAACCTCCATATCTAGTATATTGTGCACAACCATATGTTCAACTCCTTCCTTACCCACAATGGTACGCACCAAATCTTCAAATTCATCTTCCAATTCCCCAAACATACCAAATCCCTTCTAGGCCCGATGTTCGATCCAAGTTAAATAATAAAATGAGGCAAAATTTGAGGGATAGTTTCACACTAATTCGAGAGTCATATGTTAGTTTATTTCATAGATTGGCACAGTGAGGCATGATCACTCCTCTCCTTGGGTATACTCTTGACCCAAATTCAAGAAGTTTTGATCCTAATGTAGGATGTGCATATCATTCTGATGTCCAGGGTCACAGTATTAAAGATTGTTGTGCTTTGAAAAGAGAAATTGAAAAGATGATTCAAGACAAATTGATTATGGTGCCAAACATTGACGGTGAGGAAAACTCTAGTCATGCTGATATACAAATCAGTGGCTAAGATGTCAGGCCGAGCAATTGAGAAGTCACCCCTCTCCCTACTAGGAAGAGGTCTGGTAGTTTGTTTTGTTTTATTTTCTGTTATCCGAATTATTCCAGGGTTGTAGTTTAGGATCTATCTTGTTTTGTCCATTTGTTGTTATGTTCAAACCCTTCTATCTTTTATTTTAATTAAATGAAGTGTCCTTTTTTCCTTTGTGTTTTAAATGTGTTGTTTGTTTGTTTTCTTTACATAGTACATTTTAGGTTAATTCTAGTGATATGACATGCTAGAGGAATTTTTAGCCTAATCTTAAAATTCAATTTAAGCATGAACATTGAATCAGAGGGTTAAAGTTAGTAAAAGAGAGCATCTGAGAAAATAGGTAGTGTGCTGAGACATTTGGTGACAAGTTCAAGCCTTCTTTGAAAATTAAGGCAATTATTTTGAGAATCACAAGAATAACTTGGTCATCAATTGAAAAACATGGCTCAATTAGATCAAATAGCGGGTGTGTGATACCGAGGGACAGAAAAATCAACTCCACGAAAGCAAGAGTCATTCGATGTGAGGATTGTACAACAAAAGTGGAGTGATATGTTGAACAAAGTGCAAGAGTAGTGATGCATAGACTCAGTTAAAGTTAATGCTTAAAAAAATCACAATTGATCTTCATCTCTCACTTCCATATTGCATGATATGTACTTGTATTTTCAAGGATTGATATGATAAAGGCATTTCATTCTGCTATCCAAACATAGTGTCATCCTTTGTTTACCTCATTTGAGCTTTAGTCCTATTTTCTTTCATACCCCTCTTTTGAAATCAAGATAGAGTCAGCAAAGCTCAAAAGAAAAGTGTCGAGCAAACCAATAGAGTCAGAAAAAGTTCAAAAAAAAAGAGAAGAAAAAGAAAATATGTCCAAAAAGAAAAAGAAAATAAAAGTGTCAAGACAAATAGAGTTAGAAAAAATCCAAAGAGAAAAGAGTGTCAATAAATGAAAAAGTATCAAAAGTCTAAATCATGCCAAATAAGCTTCCAGAACTACGTGTGACCTGATTCTCCTCTCTCATGGGTGAGATACGTAGGCTGCCCTACTCTGGGCTCGGTCTAACAAAATAAATAATTTAGAATTGCCCAGTCAAAAGAAACTGGGGCATGAGTCAATACTCATTGTTTGAATCGATTCAAAAAGTTGTAAGTCCCACCCCACTTCAAGTGTCTCTTGGGCCCTATGTCATCCTTTATTTCTAACCCTATCCAAAAATCAAGTTACAACCAAAGAAAGACCTTCAGATCAATCTTTGGGAATGCTAAGGCTAAGCATGCAATGGATGTGATGATACATTTGTGGAACTACTTGTCTTTCTCATCATAAGGAATTAAGAGAGAAATGAAAATGAGAGTCTTATCGGTGAAAGCCCTCACGGGCATCATACGATTATAGTAAGCTGAGAGAGATAAAATGAGAGAATCTTATCGGTGAAAACCCTCGCGGTCACTATAAGACGATGTGGAGCTTAAAGAAATAAAAATAAGAGAGTCTCAGCGGTGAAAAACCCTCTCGAATACCATAAGGCAATGGTGAGGTGATAAAAAGAAATGAGAGAGACTTGTTGGCGAAAATCCTTCAAGGCGCCACTAGCCGAATGAGATCTCCGAACGCAATTGACCTAAGAAAGCAACTCAATTTCAGGGTCATTCACTCAACAATAATTTGTGAGAGTTTTGGATGGAAAGATCAGGCAGTTTTATCCGATAGGAATGGCATAATCATTAGAGTTGGCTGTCATTTTTAGATGAATTTTCATTTCTTTGTTTCAAATGGGGACATTCATTGTCTTTTCTTTCTTCTCTTTATTTTTTTTGAGTCAGTTATCCAAATAAAATAAAAATTGTTGTCATTTTTCTTTTCTCTTTGAGTCAAGTCCATGTCAAAACAAGTGAGAAAATTTTTTAAAACTGGCTACCAGCTTCTTCAATTGCACAAAGCAAGACAAAGGGCTAACACATGAAAGAAAAAAGATTGCAAGTTAGAATAAGGCATGCAGAAAGTTTTATCAATAAACAAGTCTGGGAAGTCATGAAAACACCAAGGTTCATGTAACGCCCTGGAAAATGGGTCTCGGAGCGTCATACGGTGCTTGAGGCTATGGGTAGCCCCAAGCTAACCCTTTGACCCATTTTCACTCAGTTCAACACAAATCAACGTGGTTTCCATAAATAATCCTCAAATATCAAAAGAGTAATCATTATCCAAGAATAAAAGAATTTCAGAAAGATAACAAAAAACAACTTATTAGTCAACTCCCAGCATCTATACTAGTCTAACAAGCCTCTAAGAAAATCAATAAAATCAGCGAGCCATTGAGACATGCCCCAACTGACTCATACCCAGTTATCAAATGTAAACAATTCTGTGAAACCAACATCAGACATCACGTCCTCGGAACATGAGGCTCACCACAATAGAGTATGCAGAACATCGTTCCCAAAGAATCACTGTCAAACCCAGAACTGAGCACCTGAACCTACATTCCGAGAAAATGCAGCCCACATCCGAAGATGTGGGTAAGTACCATGGAAAGGAACCGAGTATATGGGGGTGTATGCAGTTGTATAAACATCATCATCATAAATATTTATAAGAAATATGCAGGATGTATGAAAGACTCATATAGCCCGAAGAAAATCATCATAATCATGAGAGGATGAAATAAGTACAATAACACATATGAGTCATCATATAATTTGTCAATCACTTTCAGTTCATCAAGAATATCAGTTCTCATAATGTAAATATCATTTAAATCTTTCGAAAGAATAACTTTCACAATTCCACTTTCAAATCACTTCACCATTCACCATAGACACAAGGAAACACACACACACTGGGAGATCCTATAACCGACATAAACCATGTGAGCTACATGGAGTCCAATGTACAACCCACATTGGGAAGAGACTTCCTATCCTTGCCATCGGAGTAGGACTATTGATATCAAATCCACACAAACTAGTGATCACTATAAAATCAGCCTCAGGCTCACTCCTATGGGGGCACATAGTTCTAGGGAAGTAAGGTCGCTTTATACCTCCCACTCGGTGCTAAAGATTTCTTTCAGACTTAGCTCAGATCATTTCAAAGACAATCCATAACAAAATAATTTCAGTAATATATAAATATACATCGGGAGCCATCGTGCTTCCCATCTATCAAAATCAACCACGTTGTGGAATTCTTTAACACTCGAGTTCAAAACAACTCCATTAAGACCAAAAGGTCAAATCATTCAAAAAATCTCAAATATTCAATATCAACGTGCTTATAACACACACTTTAAAAAAACACAATTTCCGATGGGGAATCATGACCCAAATATCAAAATCATGATAAATATCATTCAAGATTCATGCTTTATATATCTCCACACATGTAAATTCATCTTTCAAAATCATAAACATCAAGATTTCATAATAATCATCATAAGATATGGGTTCATGCATCAAATTCATAAAAATCAAGTAAAAATCATGCCTTTATAAAGAAAATTACTTTTGGGCACAAGAACGAAAAAGAGTTCTTATTGAAAAATCCCACATACCTTGAATGATGAAATTTAGATGGATACTCATTTTTGAGATATTAATCGTGCCTTTGAATGATGGTTCTTGGAGTTCTTGAACTAGGTACTTGGAATCTTGAATAAATTTCAGAATTAATGGTGAACTTTGGAGGTTCTTGAAGTTGGATGTAGGAGCTTAGGTTTTCTTTTTGAGGGAATTTGATGAAATATAACATATAATGCTTCTAATAGGATTTAATATAAGGTTTGGACGGATTTTGGGTGAGGGAGAATGACCAAAACGCCCCTAAAAATCAAATAATTCTCGAATCTGTCCTTTGGTGGACTGTTTTGATAGTCCAAAGTAGATCAACCATAACATTTTACTCCGATATCCAAATTGAATGAAACCAATTTCATTAGAAAGAGGACTCTCATATATTTTCGTTGATATATAGTATCTCACCCAGGTCATTGTGTATGAGAATTTATGATCATTTGAAGTTGACCCAAAAATTCACTTTTGTTAAGATGAAGTAGATCGACTATAACTTTTTGCTCCGATAGACAAATTGGATGAAACTAAATTCATTGGAAAGAGGACTCGCAGAGCTTTCCGTTGATATATAGTAGATCACCCAAATCATTATGTACAAGGAGTTATAATCGTTTAAAGTTGGAGAAAAAATACGCCAAGCCTCAGTACTTTTTCATGCACGTTTTACTGTTCATTATTATCCACGGTTCGATCGGAATGTTCAAAACTCATCGCTCGGGTGTCCATTTTTGATGATCCAGATATCGTTGTAAAGCTTATTTTATACTCTACACAATGGTGGGTCATAATCTAAGACATTCCACGCGGAAAATTTATAATTAAATCTAGAAGATAGAACCCAACACGTTTACGCACAAAATTTCAACAAAAAATTTCTTGGGGTATTACAATTCAAAGGGTTTATCTGAGGAGTACGGAAAAGTAGAGATACTATGTTTGTTTTAGAATCATTTCCCTTAATCTATGTTTGGGTAAATGACACGATAAAGCAGGGGCAAGTCCTAGTAATCTGAAACAAAATAAAGGGAATGAACATTGGAGCAGGCGTCAGGAATGCCAAGTGCTGCAAACCATCACTAAATTTTTAACTGATAAATTTTCTTTGTTGAAACAGGGGTAAATTTGCTTCACTTAATTCAGCGACCATTGGAAAAGTACTTTCATGAGAATTTACTTTATGTTCAGGACCCTCCTAAAAAATGGAAATATACTTTAAGTTAAGGACCCTCCTGAAAAATGGGACTTTACTTTATGTTCAGGACCCTCCTAAAAAATAGGAATTTACTTTATGTTCAGGACCATCCTGAAAAATGGGAATATAGTTTATGTTCAGGACCCTCCTGACAAATGGGACTTTACTTTATGTTCAGGACCTCCTGAAAAATGGGATTTTACTTTCTGTTCAGGAACCTCCAGAAAAATGAGATTTTACTTTATGTTCAGGACCCTCCTGGAAAATGGAATTTTACTTTCTGTTCAGGACCCTCCTGGAAAATGGGATTTACTTTTTGTTTAGGACCCTCCTGAAAAATGGGACTTTATTTCTCTTCAGGACCCTCCTGAAAAATGAGAATTTACTTTCAGTTCAGGAACCTCCTGAAAAATGGGAATTTACTTTTAGTTCAAGACCCTCCTGAAAAATGGGATCTTACTTTATATTCAGGACCCTCCTAAAAATAGAATTTTACTTTATGTTTAGGATCCTCTGAAAAATGGGATTTTACTTCCAATTCAGGACCCTCCTAAAAAATAAGATTTTACTTGATGTTCAAGACCCTTCTGAAAAATGGGAGTTTACCTTCTGTTCAGGACCCTTCAGAAAAATGGGATTTCACTTTATGTTTAGGACCCTCCTAAAAAATGGGATTTTACTTTCTGTTCAGGACACTCCTGAAAAATGGGATTTTACTTTATGTTCAGGACCCTCCTGAAAAATGGGATGTTATTTTCTGTTCAGGACCCTCCTGAAAAATGGGATTTTACTTTATGTTCAAGACCGTCCTGAAAAATTGAATTTTACCTTCTGTTCAGGACCCTCCTGAAAAATGGGATTTCACTTTATGTTCAGGACCCTCCTGAAGAATGGGATTTTACTTTCTGTTTTGGACCCTCCTAAAAAATAGGATTTTACTTTATGTTCAGGATCCTCTAGAAAAATGGGATGTTACTTTATGTTCGGGACCCTCCTGAAAAATGAGATTTTACTTTATGTTCAGGACCCTCCTGAAAACTGGGATTCTACATTATGCTCAGGACCCTCTTGGAAAATGAGACTTTAATTTCTGTTCAGGACCCTCCTGAAAAATGGGATTTTACTTTCTGTTCAGGACCCTTCTGAAAAATGGAAATTTACTTTCAGTTTAGGACCCTCCTGAAAAATGGGATTTTACTTTCTTTTCAAAACCCTCCTAAAGAATGGGATTTTACTTTCAGTTCAGGACCCTCCTAAAAAATGGGACTTTACCTTCTGTTCAGGGCCCTCATAACAAATGGGATTTTAATTTATGTTCAGGACTCTCCTAAAAAATAGGATTTTACTTTCTGTTCAGGACCCTCCGGAAAAAATGGGATTTACTTTATGTTCAGGACCCTCTTGGAAAATGAGACATTACTTTCAGAAAAATGAAATCTTTCTTTATTGCAATCCTTGTTTGAGATATTTTTGTTCTAGTTTTAATTTTGATTTCAGGATGGGCTCCGAAGAACAGGGTGATAAAATTGCAAGTCAGGAGCCCGCCTGAAGAACTGGGTGATGAATATTGAAAGCCAGGAGCCCGCCTGAAGAACAGGGTGACGAAGATGAAAGCCAAGAAACAAGGTAAAGAAATTGAAAGTCAACAAATTGAAAAATAGAAAGTCAGCAGCCCACCTGAAGAACAGGGTGAGATAATTGAAAGTCAAAGCAACAAGTTAAAGAAATTGCAAGACAGGAGCCCACCTAAAGAATAGGGTGATGAAACTCAAGCCAAGATTTCAAAAGAAGCCACATAGATAGGATTTTTGTATTTTTATTTAGCTGTTAACTTGTAATTTTTATTTCTGATGTAATAACAGAGCCGCGGACCGAAACCTCGAGGGGACCTCAATCGACTCTCCAACTCGGTATAGTCCATCTCCTTCCCAATCTTTTGAGTTACTTGTCACTTGATTTCCTCATAACTTGGGTAGGTAGGATGTACTAAGTCCCGACTCGGTTGTTCTACCTCCTTGTGTTTCTTGGTTTGAATAACATTTAGGACAAAATTCTGTCTCTTTGTCTACTTCTTTGTCTGAAAACACTTCATGTTTACATTCAAAGGGGGCATCCTGTAGACACCTAATTTTGTCTCTCCGAAAGATTAGTTTTCACCTTTTTACCTTATCCTATCATGTACTCTCAACCATGTAATTATCCCTCCATAAAATGACAAAAATAACAACCCCTAACAATTTTTATCTTATCGTTACAAACTTTATCCTCACACCTCCCCATACCTCTACCCTAACCTACCCTACCCTGCCACGTGACCATACCACCCTCCCACTATATTTTTTTACACGATGCTAGCTTGAAGGAAAAGAAATCTTACACCAAAAGGGATATATACACATATGGGCCCTACCACTAAGGGTGGCCCACTAGAATATATAGAATATACATATAATATATAAGGATAGGACACTACCAAGGCTTGGGGAAAAAGATTCACGCCTCACACAATTTGGGGAGCACAATATTCATCAGGTGGGTCCAACAGAGAAGAGGAGACAGCTCCTTCTCCATTTTTCCATTGGAGGACTCACAACAAACAGAGGATTGAAGCATAGACTCCATTTTTCAATTTTCACTTTCTGAGAATTCACTTTCTTCTCCATAAAAAGACTCCATAGAACACACTCACCTTGACACAAAACCATTACCATCATCTTCCATTTTCATCTTCACAGAAAGAAACAGTATCATGCAGACTCACCATCGACTGGGGATGCGCACACCAATCGAACTTCACTCATACACACGAAATACTCCCAGATTCCTTCTCTAGACTAAATCGCACACACTTAATGGGATAAAAAGATAGGATAAAATAAAGAGAGAGGAAACAAAGAGAGGGATAGGAGATCGAGAGGGAGAACGGAGATTTTTCGGTGAACCCATTGCCGGAGCTCAGTTCCTATAGGTTTCCAGTTTATTTGGATTTTTGAAGCTTCAGGTTCATCTGACTCAGTGATTCATTATTGAAATTGCATTTGGGTTGGTGAAAACAGTGAAGACTTTGCCAAGTTGGGGTTCGGTTGGAGATTGTTGATTCCAGGTTCGTGTTTTGGTTTCGATCGGAGCTCTAACCAAATGCTTTGATGGACTAAAATAAAATTGAGGTCCAATTATATCTTCTCTCGCTTTAATTTTTACATTATCGTGAATGATTTGGGTGTTTGGTATGTTTGAATTTTGATTGTGTATTGGTTGATGTTGGATTTGAATGTTGAAAAGTGAATTGATAATTGAAGCATGTGTTAATCATTGATTGATAAGAATGAAGTTGGGGGCGGAAATCGAAAATTGATAAAAGTGAATATTATAGTATTTTGATTCATTGTTGATGTTGAACGTGATATTTCATCGAGCGGGTAGGCAAGCACTAGGCTCGGGTAGGCAAAATTTAGAATTGGTGGATTGTTGGAATGTTTGGAATATTTGTTGAATATTTTATTTACTGTATTTGAAAAGCATATTCATTTAGTCGTGGGATGCCTTGAGGTCTTTTGTACTTATTTACCGGAGAATGTCCTGACGTATCATGTACGCAAAGGAGGTTCGTGATGAAGGTCTGAGGCATCGGGTAAAGCAACGGAGTTTAGCTTAGGACTAGTGTAGGTTAGAATAGGATTTATATTTTTGCACTTTTATTTTGGTCTGTATAGATGGACTTGACATTATTATTTTGTTTTGTTTGTTTGATTGATTGTTTTACGTGTTTTTTCAGTGGTTTGTACATCATAGTGTCAAAATTAGCCGATACGCTCCATCAAGTGACCGTGGTCAAACCACGGGATCGAGGAGTGCCTAATACCTTCCCTTCGGTCAAAAGAATTTCTTAGCCAGATTCTCTGTTCGCAAACCAGTTTAAAGAGTCAAATAGTTTTGAAAAGGATTCTCCATTGGTGACTTGGCACACCAGATTATGCCAAGTGGTGACTCTGATTTCGAATGTAAAAACAATCCTTCTTCAAAACAAATCATTTTCTTTTGTCACTTAACAATAAAAACCCTTTTGAACCTAAAAACCAATCTTTCGGAGTTAAAAAAAGGGGGGGTGACAGTAACTATGACAAACTCCTTCCAACCAAAACAAACAGGCATGCCACAGTAATTTATCCACACCTCAGCCATCTTATATTTGTTTTCATACATAAACCTACGCTTGAGAAGTTCATATACCATTTTCATTTGAAAACGAGCATTGTTGTCCTCCGGCAAATCAAGATATTTCCCAAAGCAAATGTCCCTGAAATAAGCATCCAATTTTTGTTCTCGAAGTATTTTTCTGAAGACACTGAAATATTTTCCCATGGCCGACTTAACCAAGATATCACCTGTTAAATCTGCGGCACCATCGTACTGTATTCTCACAGGATAACGATCAATGCTGAAGGCTTTGACCAACTCTTCGGTGGAAGGGCTATTAGCATCTGCACCATCTCTGTTGAAACATTTTTCCTCCCCGTGTTTATCATATTCTGCTCCCGATTGAGATAGCACTTGTAAGCAAACTCATAGAGTAGTGGATGTAGCTTAGCTGCTTCACTTGTTCCATTACTTGGACTTGATTCGGTTTCTATTCTTTTGGGAACCATATTATCTAAAATTAACAGAAACATAAAATAATATATTATTGTTGATTAATGCATCGTTAAAAAGGATAACAGTAAATCAAACAAAGCAAAACAGTAAAATAACAGTTACAATAGATCACCGATCTGTTGCACCAGGTAGTATATCTATTTGAGCATATAACCAAACTATTGCAGCGGCTGAGTAATCTGTTGCAACAATACAAAACATACCACTCATCTTTTAAGACAGATGAATGGTTTGTTAAACAGATCACACAACTGTTGTGACATTATCTGTTACAACATATGAGTGATCTGTTGGAACAGTTAAATAATCCATAGCAACGACTGAGTAATCTGTTGCGACAATACAAAATATATCACTCATCTATTGAGAAAGATGAATGGTCTGTGCAACAGGTCACACATCTATTGTAACACATGAGTGATCTGTTGGAACAGTTATCAACAGTCAATATTATTTAGATTTCTTCCAACATAGGGTCATCTATCGCGGCAGATAAATGATCAGTTGGAAAATCAAGTCTTGGACTTTTCTTGTAGGAAGAGTTGGTAGGATTTTAACCAATAGGAGGTTCATCTATGGCATCAGATCATTAATCTGATGGTTCTTCCATTGCACCAGATGGTTAATTAGTTGCATCAGATTCTTTATTCAAAGCTTAATCTATTGCAACATATGGTAAAGCTGTTGCATCAGATTATTAATCAGTTGCATCATAATTGTAATCTGATGGTTCCTCTAGTGGATTAGATGGCTTATCTGTTGCATCATATGATAAATCTGTTGCATCATATGGTTAATATGTTGCACCAGATGGGTAATCTATCGGAGGAAACAGTAACACGATTTTGTTAAACAAAAAACAACAATTTCACCATTTTTACCAAGACATACATAGATTTCTTGGTCCTAATAATGCATACGTACAAGTACAAAAGCAGTCAAATATAATACTTATAAATCATGACAATAATTTAATACTCCCTCCTTTTAAAAAAGAATGACATACTTTCCTTTTTAGTTCGTTTAAAAAAGAATGACTCATTTTCTTTTTTGGCAATACTTTAATTTCAACTTTCCACATGACATATTTTGGACCACAAAATTAAAGAGTATTTTGGTACATTTAACACAACTTTACTATAAGGCCACAAGATTCAAAAATTTTCTTTATTTTCTTAAACTTTGTGTCAAGTCAAAATATGTCATTCTTTTTAAAACGGAGGGAGTATCATCAAATATGCCCTTGGCTGGGAAGCAAGCAAGTTGACAAACAACTGCTTCCCTGGACGCCTATATACTCAAGATCAAAGGTAACACACTTTATTCTTTATTGAAATGTTTAAGATCACAAAGGGATCCAATACGTAACACATTAGATTAGTTGCTTAGTACAATGTGCGATAAACATCTTTGCAAAAAAAAAAGTATTTTCGAAGGGTAATTATAGTAAAATCTAGAATTCATTTTATCAAAAGAATATTTTTACCAATATGAAAAGAAGTAGCAACACTACTGCTACAGAATCATCACCACTGCTACAAATATCCCAAACTCATTCAATCTCACTACTTTATCAATGCTACAGCATCATCTTCAACATGCCCGATTCAATACCTTGTATGATTACACTAAGTCAATACTTTTAGACCTTGTCATACACATAAGGATAGCTCAGTGCATAAAGATCCCGCAACAGGATATATCCATGACTTTAAACCGCGACCTTCTGGTCACATAACAACAACTTTACCAGTTACTTCAAGGTTTCCCTTCCTAATCAAACACTGATAAATGATATCTTTTCACAAAATATTTTCTTTGGAAAATAATTTTCTTCCTAACCAAAAACCACTATTTGATAAATTTTCACGACATTTTCCCTAAAAGGTTGCAACCTGTGAGCAAGTTTCAAATTTGGTGCAAACTGCCGGATATAAGAATACCATAGCAAACCAATTAAACAACAGGGACAAAATACTTGTTCTTTAAACACAAAAGTCAAAATCTATTAGTTTGAGCCCAATTTTCCAATTCTGTAGAAGTGGCTAAGTTCGGGTAGCCACACCCTTAGTAAGTCTTAACGATGGAACCAACAAGACGGCACACACATAAAAGAACTAAAGCATGATGCAAGATAAGGCTAAAAGCTGCACAAAGATCCCGGAATCAACTGCTGCATTGTTCCTGGTCTTCTAAATTTGGCTTCTCCCTACCATCTACAAGCAAAACACAGAATTAGGTTCAAGAAAAGAGACATTTTTGTAGTATTGATTAATGAAGTGGAACAACTAATTCAAAATAAAAAGCTTTATGAAGATCAACATGAAAAAACATGTTCACATTCCAAAAACAATGCAAAGTGATTGTTCATAGATCAGGAAGCTAAATGGCGGAATTACATAATTGGTTCAGATACAATGGTTAATATAATTGGCTTGTTTGACTTATATAAAAGTGGGAAAGCCAGAGACACAACTTTCACATGCAACTCCAAACAAAGTACTTTGGACTATAGAGGTGTCACACCCCTTTTTTAACGCGTACTCCAAAAAATGGAATATTTTTAAAGTTCGAAAGAGTTTTATTATTTTTAGTGACAAGAAATCAAAATTTGTTCAAAAAAAAAGGATTATTTGCATTTTTATTCAGAGTCGCCACTTGGCATAATCCGATGTGCCAAGTCACCTTTGGAAAATCCCTTTTTCGAAACTAATTGACTCTAAAACCGGTTTGCGCACAGAGATTCCGACTAAGGAATTCTGTTGACCGAGGGGAAGGTGTTAGGCACCCCTCGATCCCGTGGTTCGACCACGGTCGCTTGGTGGAGTGTATCGACTATTTTGGCATTATGAAGTGTATAAACCACAGAAAAACACGCAAAAACAATCAAACAAAAACAAAACAAAACAAACCGAAATGTAAGTCCAGTCCAATTATTACAACCCGAAAATAGAAAAGAACTGAAAATAAACCTACGCTAATCCTAAACTAATGCTTTACCCGATGCCTCGGGCCTTCATCGCGGACATCCTCCGGGTACAAGGTACTTCGGGGAATTCCCCGGATAAATCTATACAAATCCTTTGGGGCATTCCCCGGTCAAATGAGTACAATTTAAACTTTTCATGCAATAAAGTAGAAAGTGTCGTTCAAGCACATATTCAAAACACTCCAACAAATTGTTATTCCTAAATTTGCCTACCCGGCCTACGTTTGCGTATGCGTCCTCGACTAAAGACATAATTCTATCATGATTCATACCAACAATAAATCAAATTAAACCGAATCTATCCTTTTGTCAATTTTTCAATTCCATCCCCTCGACTTTCTTTCTATCCATCCATTAGAACATGCTCAAGTTTATGTCTTAATCTACCAAAATCAACAACCAAGCATCACAATCATAACATCAATATAACAAAAATCCAACAAAACCATAATCACCATTCGCAATCGCAACCAATCAAAACAACCAACCACACACACACACACATATATATATATATAAGACGAGTTAAGAAATGGACCTTGATAGCACGCTGTGTCGATAATAAGGAAATCCGAAGACCCAAACTCGATTGGAGATCCTCACAACGAACCAACCAAACTCGGTATTAGAATAATAACCACATAGCTCCAAAACCCATGAATAAAACTTTACTATACCAAACCCAACCTCACAACGACGAGATTCGAATAAAGTCGACTTGAAACTCACTATCGATGTTGAACCAAGAAATAGACGAAACCAAAATCAACCAAAGACAATAAGAAACCAAAAACCAAACAGATCGAGCTCCGGGGAGTTCCGGTGACGGAGAGACGGCGGCACCGGCGTCGATGGTGACTGTTGTCACCGGAGGGAGGGAAGGACGAGGAAGCGGCGGCCGGAGCTGGTTTCACCGGCTGAAGGTTTGCCGACTAGCGAAGCGGCGGCGGGGGAAATAGGAGTATGGATCAGCGACTATCGTGGAGTCCGACGGTGGCAGAGATCTGGGCAGTGATGAGCAAGTCGGAGATGGACAATGCACCGCGACTGTAGGAGCTTGTCGGATCTGGCCGTGTCCGATCGGCGAACGGAGCTCTCCTGCGGCGGCTGTTTCATCGGCGAACGGAGGGAAGTTCGGTGGATGGCAGCTTTGACGGAGAAAGGAGAGAGATCGGGAGTAGGAACGGTGTTATCTCACCATCGTTGGTCAGACGATGGCGTCGTCGGCCGGCGGCGAAGTGGCGGTGAACGGAGGTTAGAGAGAGGAAGAGAGGGAGTAGAGTTTAGAGAGAGAGAGAGTAAAAGGCTGATGGTTTCTCTTTTTTGATTTTTTTTTCATTGTTGCTTCTTCATCCCTTTTTTTTGGTGTATGTGTAGGTATATATATTTTTTGAGGCTTTCTTTCTTGACAAAAAAAGAGAGGGGGGTGGGGTAATGTAGGGTAGGGGGTAGTGGTGAGGTGTTATATTTTTTATTGGGTAGGTGGTTAGGATAAGATAGGGTTAGTTATTTTATTATTTGTTTTATTATTATTTTTTTTTTGTATTTTGCGGGGTATAATGACATGGGTGAGGGCACACGGTATGCTATGGTGGAAATGAATAAAACAAACTTTCGAGGGGGACAAAATTACGTGTCTACATCATGCCCCCTTTGAATGTAAACACGCAGTGTTTTCAGACAAAGAAGTAGACAACGAGACAGAATTTTGTCCCGACCATTATTCAAAGGAAGAAACAGAAGAAAGAATGACTACCGGGTCTTGAATTAGGACAGCCTACCCACCCAAGTTATGAGGGAACCAAGTCACGGGTATTTCAAAGGATTGGAAAAGGAGTGGACTATACTGAGTTGGAGAGTCGAGTGAGGTTCCGTCGAGGTTTCGGTCCGCAGCTCTGTTATTACATCAAAAATGAAAAATTAAAAGCTAAAACATAAAGGAAATTACAAAAATCCTATCTATACAGCTTTTGTTGGCTCTTGACTCGACTTTTATCACCCTATTCTTCAGGCGGGTTCCTTACTTGCAATTTCTTCCAACTAGTTGCTTGACTTTCGTTTCTTCACCCTATTCTCCAGGCGGGCTCCTGACTTGTTATTTCATCACCCTGTTCTTCAGGCGGGCTCCTGACTTGCTATTTCATCACCCTGTTCTTCAGGCGGGCTCCTGACTTGCTATTTTATCACTTTGTTGCTATGCTTTCCACTTCTTCGCCCTGTTCTGCAGGCGGACTCCTGAAATCACATCAAAACTAAAAAAAGAAAATTATCCCCAAACGAATATTATTATAAAGAGAAATTTCGTTTATTTGCCAGAAAAGTAAAGTTTCAAAAACAGAAATTGATTTTTTTTTTGCCCCAGTTTATCCTCCGAAGACTTTTTGGAAAAGTCACATCATACCTACTTGCATGTTGCAATGATGAATCAAGACTCTGACTAAGAAATGCATCTCTTAAGTGTAAAATTAAATAAACAAGACTAGGAAGTGCATCTCCTAAGAATTAAAGTGAGGGATTCTAACTAGAAAGTGCGTCTTCTAGAGATACAAGTTTAAGTTAAAAGTGTGTCAACTAAAAAATGAAAACTAGCAAGGAAGTGCGTCTCCCTAGGGTTAAGTGCGATAACTCGACTAGAAAGTGTATCTTCTAGGAATCAAGATTTACTTTAGGAAGTGCATCACCTAAAAGCAAGATTCGAATTACCCAATCAAGGAAGTGCATCTCCTTACCAATGTTGCTTGAATTATCAAAACAAAGAAGTGCGTTTCCTTACCAATGCTGCTTGAATTACCAAAACAAGGAAGTGCATCTCCTTACCAATGCCGCTTGAATTACTCAAATAAGGAAGTGTATCTCCTCACAAATGTCTCTTGAATTACTCAAACAAGGAAGTGCGTCTCCTCACAAATGTCTCTTGAATTGCTCAAACAAGGAAGTGCGTCTCCTTACAAATGTTTCTTGAATTGCCCAAACCAGGAAGTGCGTCTCCTTACAAATGTTGCTGCAATTACCCGAATAAAGAAGTGCGTCTCCCTACAAATGTTGGTGGGATTACCCGAACAAGGAAGTGCGTCTCCTTACAAATATTGCTCGAATTTCCCACACCAGGATTATCATAAGGCAGTATTTTAATTTCAAAACGTGGTCCCATTTTTCAGGAGGGTCCTGAACTGAAAGTAAAAATCCCATTTTTTAGGAGGGTCCTGAGCATAAAGTAAAATCCCATTTTCCAGGAGGGTCCTGAGCATAAAGTAAAATCCCATTTTCTAGGAGGGTCCTGAGCAGAAAGTAAAATCCCATTTTCCAGGAGGGTCCTGAACAGAAAGTAAAATCCCATTTTCCAGGAAGGTCCTGAACAGAAAGTAAAATCCCATTTTTCAGGAGGGTCCTGAGCATAAAGTAAAATCCCATTTTCCAGGAGGGTCCTGAACAGAAAATAAAATCCCATTTTCCAGGAGGGTCCTGTGCAGGAAGTAAAATCCCATTTTCCAGGAGGGTTCTGAACAGAAAGTAAAGTTCCATTTTCCAGGAGGGTCCTGAACAGAAAGTAAAATCCCATTTTTCAGGAGGGTCCTGAACAAAAAGTAAAGTCCTATTATCCAGGAGGGTCCCGAACAGAAAGTAAAGTCCCATTTTCTAGGAGGGTCCTGAACAGAAAGTAAAATACCATTTTCCAGGAGGGTCCTTAACAGAAAGTAAAATCCCATTTTTCAGGAGGGTCCTGAACAGAAAGTAAAGTCCCATTTTTCAGGAGGGTCCTGAGCAGAAAGTAAAGTCCCATTTTCCAGGAGGGTCCTGATCCCATTTTCCAGGAGGGTCCTGAACATAAAGTAAAATCCCATTTTTTAGGAGGGTCCTGAGCAGAAAGTAAAATCCCATTTTCCAGGAGGTTCCTGAATAGAAAGTAAAGTCCCATTTTCCAGGAGGGTCCTGAACAGAAAGTAAAAAAGTCCCATTTTCCAGGAGGGTCCTGAGTAGAAAGTAAAGTCCCATTTTCCAGGAGGGTCCAGAGCAGAAAGTAAAATCCCATTTTCCAGGAGGGTCCTGAACAGAAAGTAAAATCCCATTTTTCTGGAGGGTCCTGAACAGAAAGTAAAATCCCATTTTCCAGGAGGGTCCTAAACAGAAAGTAAAGTCCCATTTTCCAGGAGGGTCCTGATCCCATTTTCCAGGAGGGTCCTGAACAGAAAGTAAAGTCCCATTTTCCAGGAGGGTACTGAACAGAAAGTAAAGTCCCATTTTTTAGGAGGGTCCTGAATAGAAAGTAAAATCCCATTTTCCAGGAGGGTCCTGAACAGAAAGTAAAATCCCATTTTCCAGGAGGGTCCTGAATAGAAAGTAAAGTCCTATTTTTCAGGAGGGTTCTGAACAGAAAGTAAAATCCCATTTTCTAGGAGGGTCCTGAACAGAAAGTAAAATCCCATTTTTCAGGAGGGTCCTGAACAGAAAGTAAAGTCCCATTTTTCAGGAGGGTCCTGAGCAGAAAGTAAAGTCCCATTTTCCATGAGGGTCCTGAACATAGAGTAAAATCCCATGGATGTGCATTTTCAATGGTAGCTGAATTAAGTAAAGCGAATCTTCCCCTATTTCAACAAAGAAAATTTGTCAGTTAAAAACTTAGTGGTAGTTTGCAGCACTTGGCTTTCCAGGCATTTGCTCTAGTTTTCATTCCCTTCATTTTGTTTCAGATTGCTGACATTTGCCCCTGCTTTGTCGTGTCATTGGCCCAAACTCAGATCATTAAGAGTGACATCAATATAACCATAGTATCTTTGCTTTGTCATGATTCTCAGATAAATCCTTCAAACCTTGGTGTTTCATAAGTTCACAATTATGTCTCTTTCATATGCTGACTTTGTCTTGCATTGTGCAATTGAAGAAGTTGGTGGCCAGTTTTGAATTCTTTTCTCACTTGTTTTGATATGGAATTGACTCAAAAACAAGAGAAAAATGACAATGACTTTTATTTGGACCAATGACTCAAGAAAACAAAATAAAATAAAGAGAAGAAAGAAAAGACAATGAGTGTCCCCATTTGAAACAAAGAATGACAAATTTTCTAAAAATGACAGTCAATTCTAATGATTATGCCATGCCTTTTGGATTAAGCTACCTGATATTTCCATCCAACCTCTCTACCAATTATTACTGAGTTAATGGCCTTGAAACAAAGTTGTTTCCTTAGACCAATTACATTCAGACCTCATTCGGCTAGTGATGTTTTGAAGGGTCTTTCCCTCAGCTCACCCTTTTCTTATGGTGTCTGTGAGGGTTTTTACTAATGAGACTCTCTTATTCTCATTTCTCCCAACTCATAATCGTCTTACGGTGCCCGTGAGGGTTTTCACCAATAAGACTCTCTCTTTTTTATCTCTCTCAACTTACTATCGCCTTACGGTGCCTGTGAGGGTTTTCACTAATAAGACTCTCTCATTTTTATTTCTCTCTTGATTCCTTGGGCTGAGGAAGACAGGTAGTTCCCAAATATATCATCATATCCCTTGCATACTTGCCTTAACATCCCCAAAGATTGATCTGAAGGTCTTTTCTTTGGTTGTAACTTGGCTTTTTGATAGGGTTAGAAAGAAAGGATGGCGTGAGGCCCAAACGACACTTGAAGTGGGTTAGGAATTACATCTTTTGGAATCGACTCAAATAATGAGGATTAACTCATGCCCCAGTTTCTTTTGACTGGGTGATTCTAAATTATTTATTTGGTTGGACCGAGCCCTTAGTAGGGCATCCTACATATCTCAGTCCCGAGAGAGGAGAATCAGGTCATGCGTAGTTCTGGCAGCTTGTCCTTTTGCTTTGATATGACTTTTCTCTTTCTTTTTTTTCTTTTATTCGCTCTTTTCACTTTGCGATTCTTTTTTTTCTAACTCTATTTTCGTGACACTCTTTTTTTAAACATTTTTGTCTCTTTTTTGTAACTTTTGACTTTATCTTTTTACTTGACACTATTCTTTGAACTTTGCTTAATCTTATCTTGATTCCAAAAGAGGGGTATGAAAGAAAATAACACTAAGGCTCAAATGGGGTAAACAAAGGATGACACAATATTTGGAAAGCAGAATGAAATGCCTTCATCATATCAATCCTTGAGAATGCAGGTATATAGCATGCAATGTGAAAGTACACGACCAATATCACTTATGACATGTTTTACAACACTAACTTGCCTCGAACGTGTGTTTCACCTCTTTTTATATACTTGTCAAAGATACAACTCTACCTTTGTTATGCATCTCTCACATCGAGTGATTCATGCTTCTGTGGAGCTGATTATCTTCTTGTTAACCTTGAGATAGGGATCACACGTCCACTATTTGACCTAATTGGACCTGTCTTTCGATCGATAGCCAAGTTATTCTTGTGATTCTCAAAATAATTGCCTTAACCTATTACCAAATGTCTTAGCACTCCATCTATTTTCTCATATGCTCTTTTTTCTAACTTTAACCCTCTGATTCAAAGTTCATGCTTAAACTGGATTTTAAGATCAGGCTGAAAATTTTACTGCATGTCATATCACTAGAGTTAACACAAAATGTACTATGTAAAGAAAACAAACAAACGACACATATTTAAAACACAAAGGAAAATGAGACACTTCATTTAGTCAAAACAAAAGATAGAAGGGTTTGAACATAAACAACAAAAGGACAAAACAAGACAGATCCCGAACTACAACCCTGAAATAATTCGGAGAACAGAAAATAAAACAAAACAAGCTACCAGACCCCCTTCCTAGTAAGGAGAGGGGTGACTTCTTAATTGCTCAGCCTAACATCTTAGCCACTGGTTTGCATATCAGCATGACTAGAGTTTTCCTCACTGTCAGTGTTCTATACCATGATTGATTTATCTTGAATTATCTTTTCAATTTCTCTTTTCAAAGCACGACAATCTTCAATACTGTGACCCTGAACATCAGAATGATATGCACATCGTACATTAGGATCAAAACTTCCTAAATGTAGGTCGGGAGTATACCCAAGGAGAGGAGTGATCATGTCCTGCTGTACCAATCTCTGGAATAAACTTGCACACGACTCTCCAATGGGTGTGAAGTTATCTCTCGACTTCTATCTCTTAAATTGAAAACCAGGCATAGAAGGGCTTCAGTATGTATGTGGAGTTGGGGGATGACTCGGCAGAGTTGGCGCACGCCAGTGTGGGTAAGATGGAGGTTGAACATAAGGTTGAGAATTATACACTTGATATGGAGGTGGGGGAACGGGATATAATGGATTTTGGTAAAGATTCTGTGGAGCTTGGGCATAAACTTGGGTTTGAGCCCGTGGGTAACGATGGTGTGGTCCTCTTGCCCATGCCTGTTGTCCAACTGCAATGGCAGATGCATCTTCCATATTCTTCCTTCCTCCCATACTTCCCAAACCTTTATGAATTTCTTCAGTAGTCGCTTTTAATGTTGCAAAACTCACAATGCGACCAGTCTTAATTCCATCCTCTATCATCTCCCAAATTTTAAGGACCTCAACAAATGTCTTGCCTAATGCAGGTAACAAGTGTTCATAATATGTTTCATCCTGCACTTGAATAAACGCCTCCACTATCTTACTTTCTTTCATTGGCGGTTTCACCCTAGCAGCTTGTTCACGCCATCTAATCCCATACTCTCTGAAAGTTTCAGTACTCTTTTTATTCATATTAGTTAAGGATTTCACATCAGGAATCAACTCCATACTGTATTGAAATTGTTGCATAAATGCATTAGCCAGGTCATCCCATCTATTCCACTTGTCGATGTCTTGGTCAACAAACCATTCTGAAGCTAGACCTGAAAGACTCTCACCAAAATATTCCATGAGCAACTCTTCCTTCCCTCCAGCGTCCCTTAGCTGGTTGCAATAGCGTCTCAAATGTGCTATAGGATCGCCATGTCCATCATACTTCTCAAACTTCGGCATTTTAAAACCAAGAGGAAGATGTACACCTGGAAACATGCACAGATCTTTATATGAGACACTTTTGTACCCCCCAAGTCCTTGCAAAGTTTTCATAGTCAGTTCCAAACTTCTCAATTTTCTGGATATTTCCTCTTGTTCTTCTGTCATAACAGGTTTCTCAGTGTTAGGAGGAAATTCAGGCAGTTGAGTAAAAACGTAAGGACCAGTCGACTTAAATGTCGGCTCGGGAGCGTAATGTTGATCACTAAAAATATTCAATACAGGATCGCTTGTAGAGTAAGGAATCACAACCGTTGGATTGACATTAAAAGCAGGAGCTTCAGACGGAAGTGGGACTGCAAAAGTATGAATAGTAAGCGGAGCCGACCATGTGGTAATTTTGTATTGAGGAGTGAGGAAATGAATATTGGAAGTGGTTGGATATTGTTGCCCCAGAGTCGATCCTGATGCATGTTGTGGCATATCAACAAAAACGGGAAATTGTGCATGTGACACGGGAGGCAATCTAGACAGATATTCCAGATTATCAGTGGGAACTGGAGGAGGCGGCAACCCATTAGCCCAAGATCGATGAATTTCTATTATTTGCCGCCTCAATTTCCGAATCTCTTCATTATCTCCTACATTCTCATTCCCCAAACTCCCTATCTGATTAGTGACAACTAACTCGGTATCCTTGTTGGCCATAACTTCCTCTGTGACTTGGAGCAATATGGAGGACCAGCCAAAATGCCACAAACCAACCACCTTAAACTAACTGGACAAGAGATAGCAAATGGTTAGAGTTCAACAGTTTTTCAAAACCTCTCTATTTTTTTTTTTGAAAAGATCACCGAACCCAAGAAGGGCGCCTACGTATCTCACCCCCGAAAGGGGAGAATCAGGTGTGCGTAGTTCGTGAAATCGTGCCAAAATGGCCAATTGAACTCTTTTTCTCTGTTTTTTTTCCTTTTTTTTTGAAACTTTAAGAAGAAAAGAAAATAACAAATTGTCAAAAAGAACTGACGAAAATCTTTTTTTACATTTTTAGGCTTGACATCCTTATACAAAATGAAAACTATGATTAACAAAGAAAAATATTTTGGGTTTTTGATTTTGAATTTCATATGAAAATAAAACTTGAAACTATCAGAGAAAAATCTTTTTGTAGTTTTCTTTTAGAGATATATATGAAACACCTACTCTAACTAAAGAGTGGAGAAAATCTTTTTGAATTTTCAAATTTCTGTACAAAAATGAAATCTATGATTACCGAAAAAATATTTTTGGATTTTTTTATTTTTTTTTATTTTGAATTTCATGCGAAAAATGAAACTTGAACCTGTTAAAGGAAAATATTTTATGTTGTTGTTTTCTTTTAAAGATGTACATGAAACGCCTACTCTAAATGAAGAGTGAAGAAAATCTTTTTGGATTTTTGAAATAAGATCAACCAAAATGAACCCTATGACTATTGAGGAAAATCTTTTTTTTTCCTTTCTTTTCTTTTCAAGATATGTATGAAACACCTACTCTAAATAAAGAGTGAAGAAAATCTTTTTTGAATTTTTTTTTTTTTTTTTAAATAAGATCCCCGAACCATCAATAGGCTGCCTACGTATCTCACATTCCGAAAGAGGAGAATCAGGGGTGTGTAGTTCGTCCAGATTGGACAATTAACGATTAACAAATAAATTGACCCTAACTTACTAACAAAAACGAAAAAAAACTTTTTTTTTACTAGACGCTTTAACCAAGACTGACACCACCAATTATACCGAAAAAATCTCTTTGACATTTTTGTTTTTGACAAATAAGTAGAAAAGACAAACAAAACTTTCTTTCTTTTTTTTTTCTTTTTTCATTTTTCTTCTTCTTTTTTTTTTTTTTTGAATTTGCGGTACTTTACAAAACGTAAGAAAATCTTTTTGAGTTTTTGGATTGTGAAAAACAAAAGTCATAATGAATTCTAAAATAAGCTAGGACATTCCTCTTTTTTTCGTTCTTTTCGACTCATTTTTCTATTTTTTTTTCTTTTTCATTTTTGCCTACACACTTTACTCCTAACAAATTAATTAATTTTTTTTTCAAAATCAATCCGTCAAATGACCACGTTATCCTTAATAATGCAACAGTTAGCACGTAGGGATGCTTTAAAGGAGATTCTCCTACAAAGGGCCATGTGGGTCCCGCTAGGTCTCCGTATGATGCACATAAGCATGACCTAAAGGCTGACCTACGTTGTGGTTTACTAACAAGGCTGTTCGGGGGAGCGTATGGTCGATAGTGGCTGCTTTGCTTTCCACCTACTCCATAACACCGACGGCTCCCCCCATAAAATAAGGGTGACTCAAACTAGAGGTCGTATACAACACATGTACTACGGACTTGTTGCAGAAAGAAGGCCGGGGGGTGGACTCATGATGACAGATATAAAGCGGTAACACATAGGATAAATAATATAAACAAAGAGCACGAAAAAGAACAAAAAGTGAAAATAACACAAACAATAACCACAATCAATGTTTATACACTCGTAATGCCAAACAAAGCCGATACGACTCCAAAAATAGCTCGAATTCTAAAAACATGTCATATTCCCCAGTAGAGTCGCCAGAAGATGTCACACCCCTTTTTTAACGCGTACTCCAAAAAATGGAATATTTTTAAAGTTTAAAAGGGTTTTATTATTTTTAGTGACAAGAAATGAAAATTTGTTCCAAAAAAAAGGATTATTTGTATTTTTATTCAGAGTCGCCACTTGGCATAATCCGGTGTGCCAAGTCACCTTTGGAAAATCCTTTTTTCGAAACCAATTGACTCTTAAACTGGTTTGCGCACAGAGATTCCGACTAAGAAATTCTGTTGACCGAGGGGAAGGTGTTAGGCACCCCTAGATCCCGTGGTTCGACCACGGTCGCTTGGTTGAGTGTATCGACTATTTTGGCATTATGAAGTGTATAAACCACAAAAAAAGCACACAAAAACAATCAAACAAAAACAAAACGAAACAAACCGAAATGTAAGTCCAGTCCAATTATTACAACCTGAAAATAGAAAAGAACTGAAAATAAACCTACGCTAATCCTAAACTAATGCTTTACCCAATGCCTGGGGCCTTCATCGCGGACGTCCTCCGGGTACAAGGTACTTTGGGGCATTCCCCGGATAAATCTATACAAATCCTTCGGGGCAATCCCCGATCAAATGAGTACAATTTAAACTTTTCATGCAATAAAGTAGAAAGTGTCGTTCAAGCACATATCAAAACACTCCAACAAATTGTTATTCCTAAATTTGCCTACCCGGCCTACGTTAGCGTATGCGTCCTCGACTAAAGACATAATTCTATCATGATTCATACCAACAATAAATCAAATTAAACCGAATCTATCCTTTTGTCAATTTTTCAATTCCATCCCCTCGACTTTCTTTCTATCCATCCATTAGAACATGCTCAAGTTTATGTCTTAATCTACCAAAATCAACAACCAAGCATCACAATCATAACATCAATATAACAAAAATCCAACAAAACCATAATCACCATTCGCAATCGCAACCAATCAAAACAACCAACCACACACACATATATATATATATAAAAGACGAGTTAAGAAATGGACCTCGATAGCACGCTGTGTCGATAATAAGGAAATCCGAAGACCCAAACTCAATCGGAGATCCTCACAACGAACCAACCAAACTCGGTATTAAAATAATAACCACACAGCTCCAAAACCCGTGAATAAAACTTTACTATACCAAACCCAACCTCACAACGACAAGATTCGAATAAAGTCGACTTGAAACTCACTATCGACGTTGAACCAAGAAATAGACGAAACCAAAATCAACCAAAGACAATAAGAAATCAAAAATCTAACAGATCGAGCTCCGGGGAGTTCCGGTGACGGAGAGACGGCGGCGCCGGCATCGATGGTGACTGTTGTCACCAGAGGGAGGGAAGGAGGAGGAAGCGGCGGCCGAAGTTGGTTTCGCCGGCTGAAGGTTCGCCGACTAGCGAAGCGGCGGCGGGGGAAATAGGAGCACGGATTAGCGACTGTCGTGGAGTCTGATGGTGGCGGAGATATGGGCGGTGATGAGCTGGTCAGATCTAGCCGATGCGCCGCGGCTATAGGATCTGGTCGGATCTGGCCGTGTCCGATCGGCGAACGGAGTTCTCCTGCGGCATCTGTTTCGCTGGCGAATGGAAGAAAGTTCGGCGGATGGCAGCTTTGCCGGAGAGAGGAGAGAGATCGGGAGTAGGAACGGCATTATCGTCATCTTCGTTGGTCAGATGATGGCGTCGCCGGCCGGCGGCGAAGTGGCGGCGAACGGAGGTTAGAGAGAGGAAGAGAGGGAGTAGAGTTTAGAGAGAGAGAGAGAGTAAAAGTCTGATGGTTTCTCTTTTTTGATTTTTTTTTCACTGTTCCTTCTTCATCCCCTTTTTTGGTGTATGTGTAGGTATATATATTTTTTGAGGCTTTCTTACTTGACAAGAAAAGAGAGGGGGTGGGGTAATGTGGGGTAGGGGGTAGTGGTGAGGTGTTATGTTTTTTATTGGGTAGGTGGTTAGGATAAGATAGGGTTAGTTATTTTATTATTTGTTTTATTATTTTTATTTTTTTTGTATTTTGCGGGGTATAATGACATGGGTGAGGGCACACGGTATGCTATGGTGGAAATGAATAAAACGAACTTTCAAGGGGGACAAAATTACGTGTCTACAAGAGGTACTTACAGAGATGAAGGATTTTGATCTAAATATTTCACTGGACCTTAAAGGACCTGCTGTTTTTTCTTCGCAACGCCTTCAAAAATCCCGTCAGGTCCAAAATTACAAGACAAATTTAGATGATCAATTGGACCTGGTAGCTGGAATGAAACAGTAAATTCACCCGGTGGGCATAAGTTCTGAGTTTGCATCTTAAAGACCATATTCTTCCTGCGAACCTTCCTCTCTCCGGTCACACTCATCCCTGTTATGAGAATTCTCCCATTTGGTCCAACATCACAGTGAAAGACTTCTGTAACCACATGAACGGGAATATCTCTTAATCATCAAGTCGATTCATATGGATGCAATTTGACATTCGTATACAAAACATATGGTCTTCACAGATATGACGATTTTCAACTTGACGTAGTAAAATATAAAAAAAAGTTTGATGTAAGACAGTAAAGAGTTATAAGAAGATATGGTGATTTTCAACTTAAGAAAATCTTACTAATACGTAGAACTTACGTTCATCCCTAGCAACACCGGGAAGTAAAACACGGAAGACATAATGTCTTCAGATTCAGCTATATCAACTGAACCCATGAATGTCCCAACCTTTCCATACAAAGCCGATCCAGAAAGGGCAACCCCGCCGTTAGCATGATTTATAAGATTGTCCCACTCCTCTTTGGCTGGACAAGCAGAAAAAAAAACCACTGCAGGCTGACCCCCAGCATGCCGCTGAGAGTTGCTATGCTTGGACGGCAAAGTTATAGCTTCAAATGAGACTGAACCAGCATTGATATCTGGTGTCGATGAATACCAGCTAATGGGGGCCACATTAAGCGGTTGAGGATGCAGCGGAATTGAACTACTAGATTCACCAGAATTCGGCACAGAAGACTGAGATTCTCTGCAATGCACGAGTAAAATACAATATTAGTTTCCATTACGATAATCTCTTGTATTAATAAATACCTTACTTGACTCCATAGGACCTAAAACCAATGTAAGAAGAGCTTCATTGGAGTAAGCATGTACAGTTCATATGATGCACAAGTAGTAAATGATTACTTTACGGATTAAGAAGGTTTTATTTCCTACTTGTGCATCTTATGATTTCTCAAATTCAAAGGATAGTCACAAAAGCATTCAAACATAATTTGAAAAAGAAAAACTTCAGCATCCAAAGAGTAAAAAGTCGTTGTGAATCTGGATGGAAAAAAGTGCCCAACAGTTTATCAGAGGTCTACTTCACATGAAATTCTAATAACTTCATTGTTCCTCGTAAAAGGTGGCACTAGCCATCTAGGACACTCCCTATTTTCTCATTCAAAGTGTAGTCAAGACAAAAATGGACATTAAAAACAGAAACCAACTTGATCATATTTGTAAATGAGACATAGCATGATAATTAGGTTGACTTCCTCGCCGCAATTAATATTGCTTGGAGGTAGAGGAAAATATAAAAGAGACCAATTTATGTTTATCGCCAAAAATAGTTTCTCTTTACAAAAGGCCACTGTTGAGAATATAACTAAATAATAAAAAGAGTGCTCTCTCTAACAGCTTAAACTTTTAGATGAGATGATCACACACGTACACACGTCAACATGGGATTAGAGCAGTCAGAGGTCCTGGGACCCAATCTCACTGTCACCCATCATTAAAACAAAAATTCACGTGCTTGGCCCATGAAAAAGAATCAGGACCACACGTGGCGGGGGGGGGGGGGGGGGGTTGAGAAAATAATTAAATAATAAAAAGTGTGCCCCCTCTCACAGCTTAAGATTTTAGATGAGATGGTATCACACTTCAACAACCACTATCCAATGTCAAATCTTGTTCTATTTAACAAAAAATGTATCTTTCCGTTCCATTTCCCTGTAGTATTAAGAAAATGTACCTTTCATCCTAGGCAATTTCACTGTGAGCAATTAATTCAAAGGAAGCAGACAATTGAGTTTGGTACCTGTTATAGACCTAGGATCCCTAAGTTGGCTGATTTGGGACTCACCACCACCACCACCACCCACAACCCCCTGCCCCCCGACTCGACATTTGGAGCATAGACTCTTAAGTTTTGGCCACGTGGCTTATATTATTTGATTGGTTTAAAAAATAACAATGATAATAAAATTGTTAAAATCCTACTGGTTATAGGAAACTTATTAAGTTATTTCATATGAAACTTCCAACGTCCTCTGATGTTGGGTGTATTTATGCATTCTACCCTTGCTATTTTAGCCTTTTTAGCCTTGTTTTGAGCCTTGTTTTGAGGATGATTCATGTGATTAATGTGTTTATAATGAGATAAATGTGAATATAAGTGTCCATGTATGTGTTTACAATGTTTAATGGTGTTTCCACACAAGTTATGATTCAAATTGATCATTTAGAAGTAAACCGAAAAAACTAGTGTACTAGCTTGAGCTAGGTGTTTTTCTAGTCTATCGTGTTGGGTTCTAACGTGTTTAATGAGTTACTAAGGTTGTTATTGTGTATTTATGTGTGAAACAACTTGGGCTCTGTAAACCTCACTTTGATCGCCTCGTATTTGTTGATCTATTCAATAATGACTGTTGTTTCCAATTAAAGGAGGATTTGGCATCTAATTACGCACATAATGATGAAAATTCTATTAAACAGTTAAGTTCATAATGTCACACATGTGTTAAGTGGGAGAATATAAGTTTTGTCCCACATGGACTATATTATTTGTCTGGTTTAATAAATAATGATGATAATATAATTGCTAAAATCCTATCGGTTGTATGAAAGTTATTTCACATAAAGCTTCTGTTACGGTCCCCGAAGATGGATCTAGTTATGGACATTGTCAGATGAAATCTGATGTTTTCCTTCTACGACCTATGGCACTGGTTGAGTTAAAGTACTCAAAAACTAAAATATTTTCCGCTTATCTTTCCATTAATGCCAAATAAATTTAGATACAATTAGTAGATTATCACCCCCCCCCCCCCAATATCAAGGAAATAATTTTCAATATCTACTAAAATGATAGTGGAGGAATACCTTCCTATATGATGACTACAGAGAATTAAAAACAATATAATTATTAGATAAATCATTAATAACAGCCTACAAAAAATCAATAAAACGCCCCCACTTTGTCTTCTTCCCAAATCAGGTGCACTTGTTTCATCTCCTATAGTTATCTTGTTTAGGTTTCTTGATTGTTGGTGGTGGATACGTCAGTCTCTTTCGATATTTGTATTTCAGTCTTTTTTCTCTTAGTTTCTTGCCTGGTTATCTTTGATGGTTCTTGTTGGATACTGGTTCCGATTTCTCTATTACTTTGCCGTAGTTGAGGCTAGCATATCTATTTCTTGTCATACGTGTTGTTATTTTCTATTGTTGTTGTTGTTATTTTCTAAATTCTTCTTATTGATTGTTATTTATCAACATTTGCGTTATAGTATATTGGTTTTATTGCTTGTGTCATACGTTGTTGATTCTTGTTTCTTTCTTGAAAATTTATTGCTTTTGACATGCGTTGTTGATTCTTAATTCTTTCCTGTAGATTTCTATTTGTTTCCTTACCATATAGTGGTCACAACTTCAAGCTTCATCACTGATTTATTCGTTATTACCATTGTGTCTTGTTAGCCTTTTCTAATTGTGCGCCCTCATATTTACTTGTCTTATAAAGTAGTGGTTATGGTGGTCGATGGTAGATTATGGGCATGTTATAGGTCGGGGTAGGGGTTGGAGCAAATACCAAGGCCCAGGGTGAGGCCGGTTAAGCTAGTCATTGGAGGGTCTACGTTGAATGCTATTAGTGCCTACGTTCACCAAACGGGCTTGCACAAGGAGGAGAAGAAGAGCTTTTAGGAGGTTTTGGATGAGGTGGTGAAAGGCGTTCCGAGCACTAAGAAGCTCTTCATGGAAGGGGATTTCAATGTACATATTGAGTCTATATCGAGAGGCTATGATAATGTGCATAAGGTTTCGGTTACAGGGAAAGGAATGGAGCAACTTCAGTTTTGGATTTCACTAGGGCCGTTGGGTTGTGGGTAGCAAATTTAAGTTTCCCGAAGAAGGAAGAGCACCTTGTTACCTTTCGTAGTTAGGTGGCCAAGACTTAGATAGACTTTTTGCTCTTTTGGAAGGGTGACACAATGCTTAAAGACTGTAAAGTCATACCCAACGAGAATCTTTTGACAGAACAAAAACTTCTGGTAATGGAATTGGAAATCAAAAAAGGGAGTAAGAAGACAGGTATGGAGGATCAGACCTAGGATTCAGTGGGGTAGCTTGAATATGTACAGTGCATTGAAGATTTGGGAGAAGTTGATGACAATTGGGGCTTGGGAGAGTAGAGAGGATGTGGATAGTATGTGGGAGACGACTGTCAATTTTATTAGAGAGACAGTTAGAGAGGTGTTGGGTGTCTCAAGAGGCCGATCTGGCAAGCACCGAAGTGACAAACGGTGGAACGAAGAAGTTAAAAAGGAAGGTGAAGACTAAGAAGGTGGCTTATGCAAAATTGGTTAAGAGCAAGGAAGACGAGGAGAAGCGGAGAATAAGGAGTATAAGTTAGCTAGTAAAGAGGTTAAGTTAGCGGTTACGATGACTAAGACAGTAACTGTCGAGAGCTTGTATACGACTTTAGAGGAGAAATGCGGAGATAAGAAGTTGTATAGGATTGTCAAGGCTAGGGAGTGGATGGCCTATGACTTATGTGTTATTATCTAGCGATGTATTATTACATTTTCTGTTTATTTTTTATTTGTTGTAATGTTATCTGTCCTGAGCCGAGGGTCAATCGAAAACACTCAACCTGCCTCTCTATTTCATCAGAGGTAATGGTATCGACTGCGCACACTTTACCATCCCCAAACCCTGCTTAGTGGGAATATACTGGGTATTGTTGTTGTATAATTAATAGCTACTAAAATAACCTACATCCTGATTTAATTTTCCATCAGTAAACTATTTATAGAAAAAAAAAATGTGCCAACATTTCTCCCCTCCTTCAAAGCATATTTGTCCTCAAGCACTAAGTGTGGAGAATAGTAGTATTTCCCTCATTTTCAACAAATACTACTTCATCCTCAATGAAATCAATCCAGAATAGTTTCTTGCTCCAATGGCCCTGGGTGAATAGTTCGTCACAATTGAAACAGAGCCCCTTAAGTCACCTTTCCTCCATTTCAGATATGATCAGTTTCTTCACAAATCTGACATATTGTTGAGGTGAGAATTAGTGGTGTTTGACATGCCAGCATCTAACAGTTGTGAACAAAAGGATTGTTTCCGTGCGTTCATAAAATCGAGATGAACTCATCGTCGTAGCCAAATCTGGAGGATAATGGAATTCAATCTCAATTGCACTATTATCAGCAATACCGATATATAAAGTTAATTTTTGTGACTCTGCGAGTGTACCAGACGTGAAACTAACTAAACTTTTCTTGGTAATCTGCCACAGACTCAATCTGGTGAAACTTTACCAATTAGTGCAACTTCTAACTTTTAATTGGTGGAATAAAATGAAAGTTACAATGGCGTTTGAATTAACTCCAAGATAGTTAATGCATATCTGTCTCTAGCTGAAGGTCCCAAAGTCATGAATTCCATTCCAAATGAAAAGAAGCAAGTTCAACCTTTTATTCTTCTAGAATTTGTTCGTGTCGGAAAAAGTTCTCACATCTGTTTAACCATCCCAAAGGGTCCTCATCGCCATTAAATCGTGGGAAATCCAGCTTTGTTGTCGAGGAATGATGGAACTTGCTCCTTCATATCTTGACCCTTCGGCCACTCTAGTTTACCCCTTCCAGCCTCGATTTTGATTGTTATGTTCATATGATTCAGAGTTGACTTTTGAATTTACTAAACCCTTTGATTCATCTAAACGAGCATTTATTGCTTCTTGTCTGGCTAAATTGGCACCACGTTCTTCTAGAAACAGGTTCACCAACTGTCAATTGATGTTGAATATGATCTCCCATAACTCCTTAAACTGATACCAAGTTACGATCCATGAATATGAATCTAGTTATGGGATGTTGTAAGATGAAATTTAATGTTTTATTGCTACGACCCATGGTGTTGGTTCATTAAGAGATACCTTACAATCTCATGGGTTAAAGTACTCAAAAATTGAAATACTTTTTGTTTACCTTTCAATTAAAATGAAATATATTTAAATACAATTGGTGGATTAACCACCTCCATAATAACTTTGCGTGGCGTAAATGCGAAGCAAACACCCCCTCCGTCCAAATATTTTTGAAAACCAAGGGCATGGACGTGAACAATTTTGTAACAATGTTTTCCCTCTTTTTGTGACTCTAAAGTCCTTAGTTTGTAGTGCATGGTAAATACCTCCTCTCGTCTCTAGTAGGAAATGCAATTGAGACTCCTTGAAAAGTTTGCATGTCATGTGCGGTGAGCGTAGTTGTGTAACTCTCATGCATACTTGTATCATCTAGAACTTGCCCCGTTAGTCCTCAAGGCTAATTGTGATTATGCTTTGTTAGTAAAGTGATCTTAGGCCTTCTTTGTGAACATAGGAACCCACTTTAGCCTAAATAGCTTACCCATACATAGAATAGTATCCATAGTCACCCATTTTGAGCCTTCAAGCCTTTCTTTGTCAACCACATTACAAGCCTTGAACCATTTGAATTTTATTCCTCTTTTGAACCCTACCCTCCTTGAACTTGGAAAATGAAACTAGAGGCCAAATGCCTAAGTTGGGGGTGAAAAATTTTGGAAGAGGTGACCTTGAGCCATGGTAATGTAAGTGGATTCCTATAAGTTAAGCAAAGATAGAAAAGGAAGAAGTGAAAAAGAAAGGAATAATCAAAAGAAGGAAAAGAATAGATTGCAAAAGAAATAAATGAATAGAAGATGCCTTCAAAGAGATGGGTGAATCAAGGTAGCGAAAGTAGGCATGTGCGAATTTTGGAAACAGATGAAGTGGCTCATGGTCAATAGTATGGTTGAATAGTGTGATGTAGATGCTCAAGAAGGGTGCAGTTACTTTGTTCCTAAATGATATCATACCCTTTCCCGAACGTACGTTACAAGCAACAACAACATTCCCTTTCTCAATACTCGTTCGCATTGAGAGATTCTTTGTGAGAGTGAATGTTTGCACCTAAAATCCCTTGTTGCAGGATAGATAATTTGGTGTGTGGGATTTCCTTTCTGTGAGGAGGCATGTAGACAAATTGACGCGGGTGAAATTGTCATCTTCCGAAAATAAGGCAAAGAAGTGTAGTGGAGTTGCTATCGATAGAGAATCACTTCTAGAGAGTTGGTGATTGTTGTATTGTTGTTCTTTAAAGTCTTTTGCATCTTTGAGATCATGCTTCATGTTGAGAGGAGTTGTGAGAATAGTTTTACCCATGCTTGAGAGCTACTTATTGGTGCTAATCAAGTTCAAAGTCATTATGATCATTTGGTCGTATAAATGGGCTTAAAATTGCATAGTTTCATTGAGTAAGAAGTAGTATTTCTTGAGGACAAGAAAAGGTTGAAGTTGGGGTGTTGATGAGTTGGTAAATTTACCACTCATTGACGCTCAAATTCGTGCACACAACTATAATTAAACGGTGCTAATGAGACAAATTTGTCATTTGAATGTACTAATTCGCAAGTTTTGCACGTATATAGGTAATGGGAAGAAAAGAAGTGAAGTGAGCTTAAAAGAGATCAAAAAGGGTAGTAGTGCAAAAAGATGGAAAATCAGGAGCTGGGATTGATCTCAGTAACCGCGATCACGGCCACTCAAGACCAGGTCAAAGCATAGTGATCGCGATAGGTCCAATGCGATCGCCGGAGTCACGATTGCGATCGATTAATGGAGATAGCGATGGTGAATAATTCTCCCAAGGTCGGACTGGTGAAATCCTTCAAAGGGCAAAAACCCTTTCACTTTAGGACATCTCAAACTAGAATTCAATTTTGGCATTGTGAAAAACCCTACTAAATTGTGAAAGACTATTGTAGTAAATTTTCCAAGGATTTTAGTTGTAATTGAAGTTAGATTTGAGAATATCCTTACTTTGCCTCTCCAATGGAAGCATTGAATGACAGTTTTGGTATATTTCTTTTCTCAAACTTCATGAGTAGCTAAACATCTATCTTAGGGTTATGTTGGAATAGGGTGCAAATAAGTGTGGGTCTTGATTGTTAGTGTAGATTATGGGTTTCACTAATACTTGCTTGTTGAATCTTGATTGTTAGTGTAGATTACGGGTTTCACTAATACTTTCTTGTTGAATAGGAATTTGAGGGTGAAAGCCCCAAATTCCCAAAATCTCACATCATCCTTGAAAGAGGGATGTGGGTATTCTTAGGAATTTGAGGGTGAAAGCCCCAAATTTCTAAAATCTCACATCATCCTTAAAAGAGGGATGTGGGTATTCTTTTAGATCCTATATCATCCTTGAAAGATGGATATGGGTGACAAGGTATTTGTAAACAATAATTAGATGTTAGCTTGTTCTGTTACATTGTCTTAGAAATAAAGATGGATTGTGAATTTGCTCTGTCTTGGGCATCTTCCTAGAAATAGGGATGCCCTATTGAGGTTTTGGGTTGATATGTTTGCCACACTCATGAGGTATTCGAAAGAATCCATGGGTGACATTTTGGTGTTTGGTTGAAAAACTAATATCAAAACACCTAACCTAACCTACCCATGTAGTCCTTAACTAGAGTTTGCATTTGATTTTCATGTACCCACGTACTATTTGCCCCTAGAAAAATATAATCCCAAGGCTATTCTCCTATTAAAAGTTTATCTACAATTATTGCTCTGAATTGGTAGTTCGAGTAGATTTTGTCAACACAACCTTTCAACCCATACCCCCCAACTTAGTCGCCTTTTATACACATAGGATTCGAATACTAGTTACACTCCTCGTGGATTAGACCCCAACTCAAGTTGGGTTATTATGTTTGATAACGATTGCCTTGCCCATATATCATGGAGTAAGTTGAGTGTGATCAAAATTAAGGAAATAACTTGCTACAACCATTGATATGAGAAAGTGGAGGAATACCTCTTTACTGTTGTCCACGGAGAATTAAAAACAACATAACTAATAGTCGCACAACTTCTGACTTTTGATTGATGGCCCAAAACGAAGGTTACAATGGCATTTGCATTCATTCCAAGACAGTTGACGCATATCTGTTTCTAGTTGAAGAAACAAAAGTTGTGCACTCCCTTCCAAATGAAAAGAAGCAAGTTCAACCTTTACTTCTTCTAGAGTTTGTAGGTGTCAAAAAAAGTGTCCACATCTGTTCAACCATCCCAAAGGGTCCTCATGCCATTAAATCATGAGAAATCCAACTTTGTATGTCGAGAAATGATGGAACTTCCTCCTTCATATCTTGACCCTCTCGCCACCCTAGCTTTACCCATCCAACCTCGATTCTAACTGTAATGTTCAGATGATTAAGAATTCCAAGCGAGCACTTATTGCTTCTTGTTGGGCTAAATTGCAGCACGTTATTCTTGGAACAAGTTTACCAATTATGCCAATTGATTTTGAATTTTATCTCCCATAACTCCCGAATCTAATACCAAATTGTTACAGTTCCAGATATGGATCTAGTTATGGGACGTTGGAAGACGAAATCTAATATTTTCTTTCTAGGACCTATGGCGTTGGTTCACTAAGAGAACCTGCAATCTCTTGTGTTCAAGTACTCAAAAACTAAAATATTATCTGGTTACCTTTACATTAAAGTCAAATAAATGTTAATAGATTTGGTGGATGAACCACCACCCCAAGTAACAAGGAAATAACTTCCTACAAGTACTGAAATGAGAAAGTGGAGGAATAACCTCGTTATTGCTATCTACAGAGAATTAGAAACAACATAATAATTAATAGATAAGTCATAGTAATAACTGCCTAATAAAAATAGAAATAACATAACTAATAGTTGCTAAAATAATCTACCTTTTGATTTAATATTCCAACAGTAAACTGTTGATAGACTAAAAGGGTGTGCTAACAGCTTCCCACTACCCCAATTTGATGGAGAGTGGGAGTGACGTGTTAATTAACTGTTGGTTCTCTTTCTGCCTTTAAGAAGAATAGAGGAACTCCATCCATATTTGTTCTGAAAGAACACACTAAGAAAAAGGGAGAAAAATTGTTTTTCTCAAGATATAAATCAAGTACATCCACTTAATTCACGTCAAAAAGAAAGCTATGGCAGCTTCGGATTTGTTTCTTCACTGACTTATTGATAATAGAATTGTATGTGAAAATCATTAAGTTTACGATTCTGAAATCATTAACCCTTACATAGACATAATAAGATGGGCGCTCCACATCGGGTTAATAATGATTGAGATGGTCCTAACTCTAACACCAAGATGTGGGACTCAACAACACCCAGTACCCATTCCCATTTACCAGTTGCATCCAAGGTTGGGGCCTAGTGGTGAATTAAGTTGGTTGAGAACTTGATGGCTCAAGTTCAAATCCTAGCAGAGACAAAAAAAACACTAGGAGATTCGATATTTGTTGTTGGTGGGAGATGACAGATATCCCGTGGATTTAGTCAATGTGCACGAAAACCGCCTAGACACCACGGATATCCAAAAAAAGGTACTCTTTTCCTAATGCAGCAAAATTCACAAAACAAGGTTATCAAAAAAATAAATAAAACCCAAAAAAAGGACAAACAAACATTGAATCAGCCATACATTCTTCAAAAGTTTTCACAAATAAAATGTCAAATCTCAAGAAAATTCTTCTACACACCTTAATAACACATATATTCCACATAAAGCACACAAATTTATGCCAAAATTTCATCTTCCCGATATACCCTTAACTAAACTTCCTAAAATTATCTGTAAGAAAACAACTGGGTATTTGAAAAAATGGTAACTTTCTGCATTTACAAAAGTGCCCAGAAACATTTAAAAAGAAAAATCAACAGCTGAGTTATGTCTACTAAAAAATCAGCTAATTCTGAGTTTTTACTTACACCATCATGTATAAAAAAAAAATGAAAGATAAACTCAACAGACGTTATCTATAAAAAATAAAAAAAAATAAAAAAATTAGGATGACGATACCTCCAACGCGAATCCATCAGATAGCTGGTGGAAGAAAAAAGATTGGGAAATCTGGTATTTGGTAAAAATCCAGGTAAAAAGAGTCTTGGGATATCGTTAAAATCAAGGAACGGCAAATACCCAAAGCTGGAAATTTATATGAAATTATTTTTGTTGTGAAGTTGGTTGCTTTTATGCGTTTAGGGATTTTCAACAGTGCTGAAGGCCCTTTACTCCCTACTGGCCTGAACTTTTTGTTCTTTGAAAAGTAGAGCGAAATTACTAAAAGAGTCTTACGGCTTAATAACATAGGACCAAGAGATAAGAGCGGATTGATGGCGATGACGTGGTGAAGGAAATCTATGAGAAAAGGTTTTCAAATTGGGTTACGACTAATGTGGAACCAGTCCCTTAATCTAATCTTGAAGACAATTTTCATTTAGATATTTAAAATCATAGAGTGGTAGATACCCAAAGATGGAAATTTATTTCAAACATTTTTGGTTGTGAAGTTGGTGAGTGTGTGCTTGCTTTTATGTTTAGGGATTTTCTAGAGCATCGCAAGTCCCTTGCTGACCTGGTTATGTATTCTTGACTTTTGTTCTTTGAAATAGACCAAAATTACTTAAATGGTCCCTATTCTTTAGGATGTTTTTATTTTTTTTCTTTTTTAAGGCTTAATAACATAGTAATTGACACCAACGGATAAGAGCTGACTGTTGGCGATGACTTGGTGAAGGAAATCTACGAGAGAAGGTTCTTGAAGTGAGTAACCATCAATGCGAGACCAATACCTTAAACTTGACGACGATTTTCATTTAGACATTTCGAATTACTAAGAGTTTTTAATATTAATAATAGAAGAGTTTCTAAAGGGACAAAAATCCGATTAAGTTCAGCAAAACATCTACAAACATATTGCATATATTCATGTACGGACATCTCTGATCTATCCACTTTGTTATATCCACACTGAGTTCAAGGCTGACAACTCTTCAGATCAAGCAAAAAGTTTGTAAGACCAAATATTTAATCCCATGGTCTTGATCTCACAAGTGTGATACACATTTACATGGATGTTATAATTACTGGAATCCTCTCAAATACATCTTCACAAAAAAAAGTTTCATTTTTCTTGAGGTTCTTGCATAGTAAAAGCACTCTAACACGGAAAGCGTGGCATCTATGGGGAATCACACATCATTGTTAATAGCAGTTCATCAATCAATGCATACCAAATTGCAACCATTCCTAAGAGGGATCTATTTTACTAATGCTCATGAAACTAAGAAAACTTTCACCAAATAGGAACCAACAAGAATGATAAAAAATGTTTGGACCTTACATAAAGGACACTTAACTGAAGCAGGTGCATGAGAGTACTTGCTCGAAACCACTTTTATCCAATGCAAAGTGCAGCTGTAGCAAAATTTGTATGCAGAAAAACACGAATGGATTAAGCACTTACTAACTGATTTACTCAGAAACAATCCATACATAGCTTTCTTCCATAGCTTTTACACACAACAATTACTTAGAAAAATTCCACTTACAAAGGACCATAAAGCAACTGTTACAAGTATAGACATACAAGAATTTCACATCAACTTCAGACATCAGACAGAATAACATGATACGTTCACATCCTCACTAAGTAAGTACTCCCTCCACTTCAATTTGTTTGTCCTATTCTCCTTTTTAGTTCGTTTAAAAAAAAAATGTCTTCTCTTTTAGAGACTTCTAGCTTTTCACTGACATATTTAACATCCCAATATTAAAGAAATTGAAGCGGAGGGAGTGATAATTAGGCAAAAGGGCATATGAAGATACAAACATATTGAAACAATGTGATGAAATTGCATCTTAACAATGACTGAATATAAATATGCACAAAAATAATAAAGAAAGGAGGCGTACGGAAACATTGATCCAAGAAGGACTCATCAATAAATGGTGCAAAACAAATTGGGCTCGGGTTCGGGTCGGCGGACGGTTGCTCCGCGGCGTTTCCTCCTCCTTCAGCCATGCACACAACTGTCAATTTCGGAAACGTTGCGAGACAACTACCAATTTCTCTTTTGTCACTACATATACTACATAGAAAATATTTATGGTCCACAATTCTTTTAAAAAAACAAAAATTCTAAATATAACAATTATAATATATTTATATTGCATAAATAATTTACTTTTAAAACACAGTCTATATTTTTATGTAACAAACATAATATAATTTAAAATACTTACGATGCATTTATATTACTTGAATAATTTATTTTTAATACATATTACAATTTATATGGATGATAATAAGTAAAAAGTAAATTTAAAAACTGTATTTTATCTGTTTCAAAAATAATGAACTATTTTTTTAGTTTGTTTTAAAAAGGACTTGTTCCTTTTTTGACATACTTTAATTTTTAATTTTTCACATAGCATGTTTAAAATTTAAAGGATATTTTGATACATATGACACATAGAGGTGGAGTAATAGGGGGTTCATTATTCAAAGAAAACTAAACCAAAGGGGGTTCAACACCCACTATAACCACATAAAAAATAATTTTAATTATGTATAAATAGTATATTTTCTGTTGTGGTGGGATACTTAACAATTCTCTACAAATAGCTCACTTTGGAGAAAATTTTAACCAAGTCTTAGAAGGGGGTGAAAACTATTTTGAGCAAAAACCAGTTAATTTTTCATTTTGAATATAAGTTTTTCTTCTTCCCGAGAAAGGTTGACGACTTCTCGGAGCTTTCGGAGTCGCGAAAAAGTCCTCCCGTGGTGGTTGAGATCCTGGCGTCAGTTCGAAATCCTGTTTTGCTGCTCCAAAGAAGAAGGTTTTTAAACAGTGCTCTCTCTCTCCTCCTCCTCCTCCTTCACTAACGCTCTCTCTCTCCTCCACTAAAGTTAACGTTCACCTAACGGTCGTGTTCTCCGACCGAGTAGCCAACGCTGGCGCCGGCAAAGGTAAGTTACCCTCTTTGCCTTCCTCCCTCGAGCTCTCTCTCTCTATCTCTCTCTCTCTCTCCACAGCTCTTCCGATCTACCCCTCTCTCCTCCCCCCTCTTTGCTTTTTAGTAGAAGATATCACCGGCGGGACTAGGATCGACTCCAGCGACGATCACCAAAACACAGATCCAATAAAGCACAGTAGACGCTCCAGCGATGGCAACATTCTGCGACAGCTTTTCGGAAATGCTGTTTTCACCAACTCTGACAACAAAATTGAAGGTACCATAAGCACGCAGGATTACCCCGGTGACATCTAAACTTTGATATTTAGATATTTGCACTAGTTAATATTTAGATATTTGCACTACTCATATTTGGTGAACTGGTTCGACGGTTCGACCGGTTCTACGGACGTCAGTGGTAAAGGCGGCAGAGCCAAAAAATTCAGGTGGGGGTCTCTACCGGATATTGAAACTACTGTCCAGATTTGAGCCGGGGACTTTCCGGTGAAGTGATTCCGGTGACCCAATTTACCGGGTTCCAGCGCAACAAGCAAGAGCAGATTACATGATATAAGTATTTCAGTGAATTCTAACCCTTAAACTTTATTTTATTATGCGATTTTTTGATATTTTCGTTGCCTGTAATTTGTGTGGGATTTCCTATCTGTTATTTGAATTTCTAGTAGGTGTTGTTCTTAAAATTTGGATATAGTGTGTGCTTTGAGGGTGTCTTTATTATCTTACTATTTTTGAACATCTTATGTTGCTTCATATTATTTATCGTACTATCTCCTGTATCTTAACTTGCGTGTCTGCTATAGTTTATTCGTGACTTGCACCGCTCCTTATTATTTGTTTGGCTGTCCTTGGTGCCAGACCATTATTGTGCTCTATTTTTCTTACTATTAGTTTTGTCCTTACCTTGGTTTTGTTTTTTCTACCTATTTGAGTTTAGTTTTATTTCTTGATTATTTTTTCTAATTTGTGTGAGCCTTGTATTTTCTGCTGCTTCTTTGTTACTACCATTATTTATATTTTTTTATAGTAGTGGTTGTGGGCGTTGATGGTTGGATACGGTCATGTTCGAGGGGGTTGGGGCAGGGTATGTTGTGGGAGCGGGGGAAGAAAAAAGGGCGGGGGTGGGAGGGAGGCCAAGGTTTGGCCTCAGGAGCGGTAGAGAAAGACGTGTTGATAGAGTTGGTTAGCTGAGGGTTGGGTCTTGGAATATAGGGACTCTTCAGGGTAAGTCCATAGAGCTTGTGAAGATTCTTAGAAAGACGAGGATTAATATTGTGTGTGTTCAAGAGACCAAGTGGGTAGGGTCTAAGGCTAGGGATGTAGATGGTTACAAGCTTTGGTACTTTGGGAGCGAAAGACGTAGGAATGGAGTTGGCATCTTAGTAGATGAAGAGCTTAGAGGGCAGGGAGTAGAGGTAAAGAGGATCAGTGATAGGTTGATGACTATTAAGTTGGTCATTGGGGGGTTTACCCTGAATGTGTGTAGTGCTTATGCGCCGCAAGTGGGCTTGGATGGGGAGGAGAAGATACAGTTTTGGGAGGATTTGGATGAGGTGGTGAGAGGCGTATCTAGCTCGGAGAAGATTGTTATAGCAGAAGATTTCAATGGGCATATCGGGGCATTACCGGGAGGCTTTGGTGATGTGCATGGTGGTTTTGGTCTTGGGGAAATAAATAAAGAGTGGGCTACTCTATGGTGGTGGTGAACTCGGGCTTTCCGAAAAGGACGATCACCTGATCACCTTCCGAAGTATGATAGCCAAGACCCAGATTGACTTTTTCTTGCTTAGAAAAAGGGATAGGGTGTTGTGTAAGGACTGTAAGGTCATCTCGAGTAAGAATCTTTTGAGCATAGGCTCTTGGTTATGGATTTGGGTATAAAGAAGGATAGAAAGAGGAGGGGTGAGAAGTGTAGACCTAGAATTAAGTGGGGCAGCTTGACACTAGTGAATGCGTGGGAGATAGGGGAGAAGTTGGAGGGAATGTGGGTGTTAGACTGTAGGGGGACGTGGATAGTATGTGGGATAGGGTGGCTAGGTGAATCAGGGAGAATGCTAGTGAGGTGTTGGGTGTCTCTAGGGGACGGGCCGGGCATCATCGGGGGGATTGGTGGTGGAATAAAGATGTTAAGAAGAAAGTGGAGACCAAGAAATGGGCGTATGCTAAGTTGGTTGAGAGTAAGGATGAAGAAGAGAAGCAGAAAAATAGGAAAGAGTACAAGTTAGCTTGGAAGGAGGCTATGTTAGCAGTTACGGCGGCTAAAATGGCAGCATTTGAGAGCTTGTATGCGGGGTTACAGGAGAAAGGAGGGGAAAAAAAGTTGTTTAGACTCGCTAAGGATAGAGAGAGGAAGGGTTGTGACCTCAATCAGGTGAAGTTCATTAAGGAGGAAGATGGTACAGTGTTGGTAGAGGACGGCCACATTAAGAATAGATGGAAGTCGTATTTTCATAGGCTCTTGAATGACAAAGGGGATAGATCTATTGGGTTAAGGGATTTGGAGCACTCAGAGGAGTATCGTGATTTTAGTTATTGTAGACATTTTAAGGTAGAGGAGGCTAGAGAGGTTGTTCGCAGGATGCGAAGGGGTAGGGCGATGGGGCCTGATGAGGTACCTATAGATTTTTGGAAGTTTTCTGGCGAGGCTAATTTAAGGTGGTTGACTGGATTGTTTAACAGAATTTTCAAGACGGTGAAAATGCTCGAGGCTTGGAGGTTGAGTACTATGATCACTCTTTATAAGAACAAGGGTGACATTCATATTTGCAATAACTATAGGGGTATTAAGATATTGAGTCACTCTATGAAGATTTGGGGGAGAGTGGTCGAGGTGAGGATGAGATGGATAGTGTCTATTTCGGAGAACCAGTTTGGATTTATGCCTGGTCGTTCGACGACAGAGGCAATTCACCTGGTATGGAGGCTGGTGGAACAGTATAGGGAAAGGAAAAAGGACCTGTACATGGTGTTTCTCGACTTGGAGAAGGCATACGACAAAGTCCCCAAGGAGGTACTTTGGATATGCTTAGAGGTGAGTGAAGTCCTGGTGGCATATATCAGAGTAATTAAGGACATGTATGATGGAGCTAAAACTCAGGTGAGGACGGCAGGAGGAGACTCAGAGCATTTCATTGTCTTAACAGGATTGCATTAGGGATCTACTCTTAGTCCCTTTTTATTTTCTTTGGTGATGGATGTGTTGATGCGGCGTATTCAAGGAGAGGTGCCTTGGTGTATGATTTTTGCATATGATGTAGTTTTGATTGATGAGATGCGGTGGGAGGGGTGTGTGAATGATAAATTAGAGGTGTGGAGACAAACTCTTGAGTCTAAAGGGTTCATGTTGAGTAGGAGCAAGACAGAGTATTTGGAATGCAAGTTTAATGACGTGAGGCTGGAGAATGAGGTGGTAGTGAAGTTGGAATCACAGGTGGTATGTAAGAGGGATAGTTTCAAGTATCTCGGGTATGTAATTTAGGGTAACGGTGAGATTGATGAGGATGTCTCTCACCGTATTGGGGCAGGATGGATGAAGTGGAAGCTCGCTTCGAGGGTGCTGTATGATAAGAAGGTGTCGCCTAAGCTTAAAGGCAAATTCTACAGGGTGGCAGTCCATCCGGCCATGTTGTATGGATCAGAACTCCCACATTCAAAAAATGAAGGTGGCGGAAATGCGGATGTTGCGTTGGATGTGTGGCCTAACTAGTGGGGATAGAGTTCGGAATGAGACTATCAGGGAGAAGGTTGGTGTGACTCCAGTGGACAATAAGATGCAGAAAGTCCGATTGAGATGGTTCGGACACGTGATGAGGACGGGGCATGGATGCCCCGGTTCGTAGGTGTGAAAGGCTAGTTTTGGATGGTGTTAGGCGGGGTATGGGTAGGCCGAAGAAGTAATAGGGAGAGGTGATTAGGCGGGACATGGAGCAGTTACAGCTCACTGAGGACATGACCCTAGATATGAAGATCTGGAAGACGCGAATTTGGGCAGAAAGCTAGGGTCAGTTTGGGTTGCTAATGTAGGGAATTACTTGGTGGGGTATTACTCTTGTTATGATACCTTGTTTCATGCTTTATTACGAATCTGTTTACTTTTCTTTTTTACTATTACTTGTGGGTGTCGTATTTATGTTATGCCATCTTGTTCCTTGCTTTACTATGAATTTGTTTAGTATTCCGTGTCTCGAGCCGAGGGTCTATCGGAAACAACCTTTCTACTTCTTTAGAGGTAGAGGTATGGACGGCGTACATTTACCCTCCCCAGACCTCACTATGTGGGAATACATGGGTTTGTTGTTGTTGTTGTAGTATATTTTCTGTTGAAGGGGTTCGGACGAACCCTAAAGAAGGATGGCTCCGCCTCTGTTGACACAACTTTAATGTAAGACCATAAAATTCAAAAGTTTTTTTATTTTCATAAATTCCGTGCCAAGTCAAAATAAGTACAGTAATTCTTTTTGAAACGGAGAGAGTAGTTATATATCAAAAGGTAATGAAAATGCATTTCATTTTATATGAGGGGATGAATTTCAAAAAATGAAAAAAAGATGGATTTGAAAATTTTAAGTCTGATACTTTGTCATGATATTTTTGTAATAAAATCATGTTTTTAAATTTAAATGGAAGAAAATTAATATCCACAAGTGTGAAGTTCAGAAGGAGTAGAATATATGTGATCTTATCATATTTTATGGAGATAGATAAGACTATTTTCAAAAAAAAAAAATTGGTTCAAATATTATAAATCAAGACAATTATAAAACAAATATAATAGTGAAGAAGACATGTCAATTAAAAAGAAGCACGACAAAACATTTATATAAGAAATACTAACAACTACTAAATAAATTAGTACTATATTCTCTTATATAATAAGTGGGAGTGGAGCTGCTCAAGAAGACTTCACTCCGTCGACATATATGTTTGTCCATTTATGACAAGTTTGCTCCAGCTGCTTCAATCGTAATTTTACTATATTATTTCTAATTAATTATTAGATATCATCTAAATATTGAAAAATTAATAATATTTAATAAAAAACTAAAATATACATAAAATAATAAATTAACTCAATAATATTTTAAATTAATTTGACATCTTATATAAGGTCTGCTTAGACTTTTTTCATGAGTATTTTTATAGCATCACTTCTAATTAGCTATTATGAGTCATTTAAGACATGCCTACTTTACTGCTTCAACCGTGATATTCGATTGACATCAAAATTATATCAATGTCATTTAAATTGGAACAGAAGAAAAATTATTATAAATCATAATAATTAAAAACTTAAATTATTTTTAAAATATAATTGACTATCAATACCACAAAAAATTAAACAGGGAGAGTATTATACATTAGCTAAGAACTTAAAATAGTAAATTTTAATGTCAAAAAAGTATTATCAATTACAATAGTTAACAACTTAAAATATCTAAAAAAATGATTAATCTGTTATATATTCAAAAAAATATATTATTTATAAATTACATAAAAAGTACTATAAATTGTCATAGTTAGCAACTTAAAATATCTAAAAAATAATTAATTTGTTATATATTTCAAAAAAAATATAAAAAAATATATTAATCACAATAATTAACAAATAAAAAATTTTAAAATATAAATATTTGATTGACTCTCGAAATCTTATGGGTGTCATATTAACAACTTAAATTATCAACTAAATAAATGAAGGTTTTAATTAAATGCTAAAATTACACATATCGTAGAATTTTTAAGTATCAACATTGGGCCATGCGTAGCACGACTAAGCCACCTAGTATAACTATAAGTGTAGTGTGTAGCAGCTCTTCATCGACATTCTTCCTCACTAGATGTTCCGTGATTTTACTATATCACCCTAAATAATTATTATAAGTTATTGACGTATTAGAAAATTAATAATATTTAATAAAAAAAATAAAATAGACATAAAATGATAAATTAACTCTTGATGTTTTAAATTAACTTGACATTTTATAAGGCCCACTTAATTTTTTTTATATTGATTTTTCTATATCACTTTTAATTAGTTATTATTTGTCAATTAAGACATATCTGCTTCACAACTTCAATTATAACATTTGGTTGGCTCTCAAAATTATATCTGTGCCACTTGACTTGGAACAGAAGAAAGTACTATAAATCATAATAATTAAAATTTTCAATTATTTTACAAATATAATTGACTATTAATGTAACAAAAGTTTGAACAATGAGAGTAACATATATTATTTGATAATAACATTCAAAAAGTATTATAAATTTCGATAGCTAACAACTTAAAATATCTCAAAACATATTAAAAATATGATTGGATATCTAAATTCTATTTGTATCACATAAATTAAGATAAAAAAAATAACATATATTGGGCCCGTGCTATATTGAATGTTATAATAGATATCGAAAGGCAGTCCGGTGCATTAAAGCTCTCGTTATGTGCAGAGTCCGAGGAATGTCTGACCACAAGAGTCTATTGTACGTAGTCTTACCTCGCATTTCTGCTAAAGACCTTTAAAAGTTTGAACCTGTGATCTGGTGATCACATGACAACAACTTAACCAGTTACTTTTACGTCCAAATTACACCTCTCTTACAAAGTGTCTTGATTCAATTACCTTTGGGAATGCGGTCGGCCGATCAACGATCATAAACGTTAGAGTTAAGGGGTTTTAGAGGATGTACACAGTGAACCTTCTGTGACCCTTACCTGCGGGTGGGGTTTGTGATTGTTGTTTTGTTCCTTTGTTGGTTTAGATGTGTGTCACCGCTTTGGGAATGTTAATAGACTACATATATAATTATTAAATACATCTGGGTTATTCTGTAATTAGTTATTCTTCAGTTCTCTATATATACAGCTGTAACCCTTTCAATATCAATAAGATCAATTATTATTAAATTATATCATGGTATCAAAGCTAGGGTTTCTTCTTCCGCCCAAACCCTAATCTCTCCTCTTTTCCGACGTGTGTGCGCCGCCGCCACCGTCTACACCACGCCGCACGGCCTCCCTCCTCCGCCGTAGGTCGGCGCCATGGACAAGGTTGTTGATCCTCTGTCAAATTTACCGTCTGGAGTAAAATTACTGCTCAGGAATCTCCACAATCTCATCCCCGAAAAATTATCTGACAACAACTACCCGGCCTGGGCACTTAACGTCCGCACCGCCCTCGCAGCCAACTTGCTGCTCGGATGGATTGACGGTGCGGAGAAGCCGCCGCCCGAGACAGCCGAGGAGGACGGTGTCATGCTCCCAAATCCCGACTACCTTCCGTGGATGATCGTAGACACTCAGATCCGAGCCTGTCTTCTCGCCGTTATTAGCCCCTCTGTGCACAAACACGCCCGGGGTTTTCTTACATCGGCTTCACTTTGGGACGCACTAGCCACAAGGTACAACTCTGTGTCCACGGCTCATATTTTTCAGTTGCGTGACAGATTGCATACTCTTCGGAAGGGAACGAAGACGATGACTCAATACCTTGATGATGTGGCCTCTATTCTGTCTGACCTAGATGCTGTGAACGAGATTATTCCTGAATGAGACGTAGTGAATGCCGTGATACGTGGTCTTCCGTCTGGCTATTCCTCTCTCAAACAGCATATTCGCCTCTCACCTGTCGAAATCACTCTGAATCAACTGTCTGGATGGCTTAATGCAGAAGAATTGAATCTAGACATGGAACACAAATTACTGCTCGGAGAAGCTAGTTCCACCCCTGGCGTCACGGCTCTTTACTCGGCTGGCAGCGGGGGCTCGGCCAGGGGTCGCGGTGATGATCGCCGTAACCAAGGGCGAGGCAGCGGCGGTGGTGACCGTCGGAACGCCGGGCAGCAAGGCAGAGGCGGGCCTCCACCGAGGGACGGCTTCCAGTCAGGCCGCGGACAGGGACGAGGAAACCAGCGGGGGCCCATACGAGATCTTCCGACGTGCCAAATTTGTGCTAAACGGGGCCATTCTGCGGCTAATTGCTGGTATCGTTATGATGACTCGCAGAATGTAAATCGCCAGTCCGGCGGATCAAGGGCGATGCATGTGTCCACAAACGCTCAATCTGGCGATTGGTATCTAGACACAGGTGCTAACACCCATGTGACGTCGGATTATTCACAACTTCAAGCTCCTCATCCGTATCATGGCTCAGAAACTATTACAGTAGGCAATGGTCAATCCCTTCCTATCACAAACACCGGCTCTGGGTATGTCTATACCCCAAATGGTAAATTTCATCTCTCAACCCTTCACCACGTCCCTTCCCTCACATCCAATCTTTTATCTGTTTATCGCTTTACTAAAGAAAATAACTGCACCCTCATTTTTAATGACACCAATTTCCAGATAGTGGACAATACCACGAACCAGGTGCGGTACACAGGCCGCTGTGAGCATGGGCTATACACTCTTCCATCCAGGTCTCCGTCTGTTGTGAGTCAAGCCATTCTCTCGTCCACCTGGCATCGCCGGCTTGGGCACCCATCATCCGCCATCACCAAATCCATTTTATCTTCCTTAGGTTTTAATTTTTCAGGGAAATTACATTGCGAGTCCTGTTCAGTGTCTAAATCTTGTCGTTTACCTTTTTCACTGTCTGAACACAAGGCCACTGCGCCATTTCAATTAATTCATTCTGATGTTTGGGGTCCAACCTCAGTTCCTTCTGTTCAAGGTTTTCGTTATTATATCTGTTTTGTTGATGATTACAGTAAATTCACTTGGCTTTATCCTCTGAAATTTAAATCCGAAGCTTATACTGTTTTTGTCAACTTTGACCGAATGGTTCAAAATCAATTTAATGCCAAAATCAAAATTTTTCGAAGTGACAATGGCAAAGAATTTGTCAACAATGCATTTGGTGTTTTTCTTCAAAGTCTAGGGGCTCTTCATCACACTTCATGTCCATATACCCCTGAACAAAATGGCATTGCTGAGCGCAAACACCGTCACCTAATAGAAACAGTTGTTGCGCTCCTCCATGATTCCACCTTACCTGTTTCCTTTTGGGTTGATGCCCTTGCTACTGCCAACTACCTCATAAATCGCATGCCCACTCACACTCTCTCCAACTCCACTCCATATGCCCGTCTCTACAATCATCCACCCGACTACATCCATCTCCGCCCGTTTGGGTGTCTGGTTTATCCCTGGTTGCGTCCACACACTCAACATAAACTTCAACCTCGGTCCACCCCTTGTGTCTTTCTTGGCTATCATCCCACTATCAAAGGTTACAAATGTTTCGATCCTGTATCTCAGAAAACATATGTTTCCCGTCATGTTCGTTTTGTGGAGGAACAATTTCCTTACACAAGTCTTTCCTCTACTCCATACTCCCCCAATCCACTTGGCATTGTGCCATTATTTCCGTCCTTTTCACACGCTCATGCTCCGGCTCACTCGGCACCTAACCCGGTACCCCACTACGCCACTACCCACTCGAACCAACCACCCACCCACCCGAACCCCCAAACCCCCCACCCGAACACCCAGCCGACTGCCACACAACCCACCACTTCCCTACATCATACTCCTAACACACATACAGCCACCCCATCCACCGCTGCACATCCCAGCTCCCACGGCAGCCCCACCCAACCCCCGTCCACACATCATACAACTCCACCACCCCTTCCTAATCACCCTCCACTCAACACTCACCCTATGACAACCCGAGCCAAGGCCGGGTACCTTCAAACCCAAAGTCTACCACACTCAAATACCCTTTGATGCACATCCCATAACTGAGCCTACTACCTACAACCAAGCCTCCAAAAATAGTTTCTGGTGCCAAGCTATGGATGAGGAATTTCAGGCTCTGAATGAACAACGTACATGGGATTTGGTACCTCTGCCTAGTAACCGAAATTCTATTGGGTGCAAATGGGTGTTTCGCATCAAACGAAATTCAGATGGATCTCTTTCTCGCTATAAAGCACGTCTGGTTGCAAAAGGGTATCATCAGAAGTATGGTGTGGATTATAAGGAGACCTTCAGCCCTGTTGTTAAGCAACAGACTATTCGTCTGGTCTTGTCTCTTGCTCTTCACTATGATTGGCCGCTTCATCAGTTAGACGTCAGCAATGCCTTTCTTCATGGTCATCTTGAGGAAGACATCTATATGGTTCAGCCACCGGGATATGTTAATCCCAACCGTCCTCACTATGTTTGCAAGCTTCGCAAATCACTGTATGGCCTGAAATAGGCCCCACGTGCCTGGTACACACGCCTCTCTACTTTTCTGCAGGGTCTTGGTTTTCGCACCTACCATCATGACAATAGCCTCTTCACCCTTCACTATTCTCGAGGGACAGTCATCATTCTTATCTATGTGGATGATATTGTTATTACAGGCAGCTCGTCATCACTCATCACTGAAATTACTGAGGCTATGCATCGTGACTTCAAACTTAAGGACCTCGGTCCTCTGGAGTTCTTTCTTGGCCTCGAACTCATCCGCAAATCGGGAACCATATTGATGCATCAGACAAAATATACCCTTGTACTTCTAAATCGAGCTGGAATGACAGACTGCAAACCCGCGGTCACTCCCATGGCAGTCCGCCAATCCCCAGGGCCGAATACTCCCTTTGCCGATCCTACACTATATCGGAGCCTCGTCGGTGGACTTCATTATCTTGCTGTTACTCGTCCGGACATCTAATATGCAGTCAATCGAGTCTCCCAATCAATGCATGCTCCCACAGAACAACACTTTCAGGCCTTGAAACGCATTCTGCGCTATCTTAAAGGTACTCTTCAATGTGGAATTTTATTTCAAAAGGGCTCGTTTGATATATCTGTTTTTTCTGATTCGGATTGGGCTAACGACAAAGATGATCGGAAGTCCACTACTGGATATATTGTTATGATGGGACCGAATCTGATTTCCTGGTGCACCAAGAAGCAAACGCGAGTGTCCCGTTCCTCCACAGAAGCAGAATATCGTGCCATGGCTGCGGGTGTTGCTGAAGCCATGTGGTTACGATACCTTACAGATGCACTTGGCATTCCCCCGACGAAACCACAGATTTATTGTGACAATCAGTCCACTATTTGTGTTACCAAAAATCCAGTCCTTCATGATCGTATGAAGCATGTTGGGTCCGACTGTCACTTTGTTCGCGATGAGGTACTTGCAGGAACGATGGCCACGCACTATGTCCCATCTACTGACCAGCTTGCTGATATTCTCACCAAGCCTCTTCCGTTACAGCCTTTTCAGTATCTCTGCTCCAAGCTGCCCCTCGTTGCCGCTGATCATCTTGCGGGGGGATAATAGACTACATATATAATTATTAAATACATCTGGGTTATTCTGTAATTAGTTATTCTTCAGTTCTCTATATATACAGCTGTAACCCCTTCAATATCAATAAGATCAATTATTATTAAATTATATCAAATGTGACTAGTTTCCACTCGTTTGTTTCCTTGTTAGCCTCAGTGGTTGAAGGGGTCTCTGGTTGTGTGTATGTCGGTTTAGAGTGGACACATTGCCCTGCTATGTGCCCAATTCAACCACAGGTCAGTGCAAAGTATTCCATCAGCCTCATACACCACTTTCTAAATATGAGTCCTAATTTTAACTTTGGTTTTGACTAGAACTTCGATTGGTACTTGTATACATATTCTGGCATACCTCCCCCTTAATGCGGATGACGTGCACGTATCAATTTTGAGGAGCTGTCCCAATTTCCTTCCCACTTTTTCTAGTATGTGTCTATCATAAAATTCTGTGGGAAGTTATGGGAGTCTTACCCAGATTGTTGTACCCACCATTTTACTGAGAGAAAGCCTCCTGTTACAAACCATGGTCCCCACGGAGCACTTTTTGGGCATTCTCTAGTAGCTCAAATTTTGTTGGGTAGCAGTCGTTTCCCAAATCAATAAGCGTTAATGGCTCTATGGGTTTCCACGGATCCTGCAATTTACCTTTTAGATACAGATGTGCGGGTTTTTCCCAAATAATTTGAGGATAATTGAGTGTTTCCATAGCTGGTAGATGCAATGTTGCCTTCTTCTGTGAGTACGATGGCATCACTATCTCGGTATGCCTCCATGGTAGTGGGAACTAGCTGGTAGGGGCAAGTTCTATTAAGGGAGGCCTCTTTGTTCAATACCTCCTCTTTGAAGGTGGTTGTCGTCTTCTCAATTGGGTCCTCCACCATGTTGATTGGCTAATTTGGGGGTTCTGGTGGGTAGGGTGGCACAAGGGGTGGTGGAGTAGCTGAGCAGGGCCGTGGTAATTCCTCCATAATATGACTTTATTATAGTATTACTGCTACAGAAGCATCAGCAACATGCACTATTCAACACTTCGTACAATTATACTAAGTCACTACTTTTAGACTTAGTCATATACCGACAAGGACAGACTGGTGCGCTAAAATTCCCACTATGCACGAGGTCCAGAGAAGGATCGAACAACAAGAATTTATTACCCACAGTCTTACCTCAAATTTCTGCAAGATGCTGTTTTCATTACTTTAAACTGTTACTCCAAGGTGTCCCTACCTAATCAAACATTGATAAATGATCTTGAAAATGATATCATAAGAAAATGATTTTTTCACAAAATATTTTCTTTGGACAATCATTTTCTTCCTAACCAAAAACCACTATTTGATAAATTTTCACGACATTTTCCCTAAAAGGTTGCAACCTGTTAGCAAGTTTAAAATTTGGTGCAAACTGCCGGATATAAGAATACCATAGCAAACCAATTAAATAACAGGGACAAATTAACGTTTGGTTGGGAAATTGTTATCCCGGGATAACTTATCCCACCATGTATATGGGATAAGTTATCCCATCACTATGGGAAAAATGGCGGGATAAGTTATCCCACCATGGATTAATCCCTCCAACCAAACAAGGGATTTAAGTGAACTTTTATTTTATCCCGGGATAACTTATCCCTTGATTACTTATACCTTACACCAAACAACCCTGTAACCAAAGTCAAAATCTATTAGTTTGAGCCCAATATTCCAATTCTGTAGAAGTGGCTAAGTTCGGGTAGCCACACCCTTAGTAAGTCTTAACGATGGAACCAACAAGACGGCACACACACAAAAGAACTAAAGCATGATGCAAAATAAGGCTAAAAGCTGCACAAAGAACCCGGAATCAACTACAGCATTGCTCCTGGTCTTCTAAATTTGGCTTCTCCCTACCATCTACAAGAAAAACACAGAATTAGGTTCAAGAAAAGAGACATTTTTGCAGTAGTGATTAATGAAGTGGAAAAATTAATTCAAAATAAAAAGCTTTATGAAGCTCAACATGAAAAAATATGTTCACATTCCAAAAACAATGCAGAGTGATTCTTCATAGATCAGGAAGCTAAAAGGCGGAATTACATAATTGGTTCAGATACAATGGTTAATATAATTGGCTTGTTTGACTTATATAAAAGTGGGAAAGCCAGAGACAGAACTTTCACATGCAACTCCAAACAAAGTACTTTGGCTTATAGAGGTACTTACAGAGACGAAGGATTTTGATCTAAATATTTCACTGGACCTTAAAGGACCTGCTGTTTTTTCTTCGCAACGCCTTCAAAAATCCCGTCAGGTCCAAAATTACGAGACAAGTTTAGATGATCAATTGGACCTGGTAGCTGGAATGAAACAGTAAATTCAACTGGTGGGCATAAGTTCTGAGTTTGCATCTTAAAGACCATATTCTTCCTGCGAACCTTCCTCTCTCCGGTCACACTCATCCCTCTTATGAGAATTCTCCCATTTGGTCCAACATCACAGCGAAAGACTTCTGTAACCACATGAACGGGAATATCTCTTAATCATCAAGTCGATTCATATGGATGCAATTTGACATTCGTATACAAAACATATGGTCTTCACAGATATGACGATTTTCAACTTGATGTAGTAAAATATAAAAAAAAGTTTAATGAAAGACAGTAAAGAGTTATAAGAACATATGGTGATTTTTAACTTAAGAAAATCTTACTAATACGTAGAACTTACTTTCATCCCTAGCAACTCCGGGAAGTGAAACACGGAATACATAAGCATCTTCAGATTCAGCTATATCAACTGAACCCATGAATGACCCAACCTCTCCCAAAAAAGCCGATCCAGTAAGGGCAACCCTGCCGTTAGCATGATTTATAAAATTGTCCCGCTCCTCTCTGGCTGGACAAGCAGAGAAAAAAACCACTACAGGCTGACCCCCAGTATGCTGCTGAGAGTTGCTACGCTTGGACGGCGAAGTTATAGCTTCAACTGAGACTGAACCAGCATTGATATCTGGTGTCGATGAATACCAGCTGATGGGGGCCACATTAAGCGGTTGAGGATGCAGCGGAATTTAACTATTAGCTTCACCAGAACTCGGCACAGAAGACTGAGATGCTCTGCAATGCACGAGCAAATTACAACATTAGTTTCAATTATGATAATTTCTAGTATTAAGAAATACCTAACTTGACTCCATAGGACCTAAAACCAATGTAAGAAGAGTTTCATTGGAGTAAGAAAGTACAGTTCATATGATGCACAAGTAGGAAATGATTTCTTTACGGATTAAGAAGGTTTTATTTCCAACTTGTGCATCTTATGATTTCTCAAAAGCAAAGGAAAGTCATAAAAGTTTGAACAGTGGATGATCCTCAAGGTTGGTAACTTAATCATGTTTAGCACTAGACATTAAATCATCCCTAAGATGCTGAGAGACTAGCCGCAATGGCTAGAGCTTAACTAAATCAGCAGAATAATGGCAAGTAGGCATGTCATCCTAACCTTGATGATGATGATTTGGGGGATGATAACTTGTTAGATCCTTCTAATCGAAGGCATGCAGAGAATGTAGCTGCATCAGTGAACAGAAATGTGAACAAAAATCGTCCTTTCAAGGCAAGAACTGATCGTCAAGCTGTTCAATTTGATCTTAATGATGATAAAGATAAAATGGACGGAGCTGGTGCCACTAGAGCCTTTATTCCTCCACTTCTAGCACCAGGAGCAAAGTTCAATATTACCAGTACAATGATCCCTCTCCTTCATCTGAAGGGGTTGTTTGGTGGACTCCTAGGAGATGATCCCAATATGCATTTAGTGAATTTTGTCACTATTTGCAAGTCCTTTGATATCCCTGGAGTGGGACAAAATGCCATCCGTCTGTGTTTATTTCCGTTGTCTTTATCTGGAGAGGCAACATTGTGGCTTAATAAGCTGACGCCCAATTCAATTACCAACTGGAGGCAACTGAAAGAGACTTTCAAAGAAAGGTTCTTTCTGCCTTCCAAAAGGGTACAGTTGAGGGATGAGATCAGCAAATTTAGGCAGCTCCCAATCAAAACCCTTCATGAGACATGGGAGAGATTAAAAAAAAAGCTGACGTAGTGTCCAAACCATACTATGACATGTATTCATCTGACGGAGACCCTTTATCGGGATTTGAACTCTATTACGAAGCCAGTTGCTGGTAATGCTGCCGGGGGATCATTTGTGGATCTCACTTTTGAGGAGGCCTTGAAGACACTAGCCATCTAGGACACTCCCTATTTTCTCATTCAAAGTGTAGTCAAGACACAAATGGAGATTAAAAACAGAAACCAACTTGATCATATTTGCAAATAAGACATAGCATGATTATGCAACCCTAGTTGTTTTTCTCTTTTAGTGCTCTTGGATGATGAACTTAAGATGTTAGTAGGGTTGTAATGTAATTAAGAGCTACATATTTCATAGAGTTAAGTTTAGAGACGTTTAAGGAGTGTTAAAAGACTTAATTACCCTCAAAATAACTCAAAACAGAGTGTTTAAGTCACTTGAAACCATAAGATATACGCCGCATATGATATCACATATTTACATAGGCGCCACATATGATATCGCCTAAATTTATATAGGCGCCGTATATGATATCGGCTATATCTACATAGGTGCCGCATATGCTATCGCCTATATTTACATAGGCGCTGCATATGCTATCACATATGCTTTCCAGTGGCCGTGTGCGATTGGTTAGGCGACGAACTCTACTTCACAAAGCCATAACTCCTAGCTCGGGTGTCGAATTTTGATGAAATTGGGATCGTTGGAAAGCTAATTCAATTCTCTATAATTTTGTGGGTAGAAATATGCAGAAATACCACATTAACATCGAGTTATACTAGTTCAAATATGACCCTTACAAAATCGAACACTAAAACTTGATGTATTCAAAAACTCTTAGCTTGTATTACCTTACGTGACTCATATGAACATGCTTTATGCATCATAACCTATCTTATCACTAGGATACTCATTGTAAGTCATGTACTCAAATATGAATCACAGGATAGGAGATTTCATATGTAGAGAAAATGGTTCGTCTCCTAGCTTTGAAGCATGCGGGGTATTATAATATCTCTCCCTTGGGAACATTCGTCCTCGAATGGAAATTAACTGAAATGGGAGAGATGATAAGATGAAGTACTTACAAGACATACACTATGGAAACATGGGTTCTTGAATGACATAACTGAAAGCTGAACACAACATACTGAACATGCATATTTGATGCATGGGAAGCTGATTCATGAATATAAGATTGAGGATTCTAATAAAGTGAGTTTTCTCAAAATGAGAATGCATATCTGATACACAACTGAAAGGCTGAATCCATGCATATTTGATGCATGATTACATGACTGACATGATATGTAAATGTATGAGTGAAGATACTGATAAATAGTATTTTCTCTACTGAACACATATATCTAATGCCTGAATATCTGACTGACCTGACTCTTGAAAGCTTAACTGATTATGCCATGGCACTTGATAACTAATTTATAGCAGGAACATAAAAGCATCAAGAAAAGGTGGGGTATCTCCCCTTTGGGACACTATGTCCCTCTAGGAATGTTTACCTTGCTGAGATACTGGGGTAATGCACAGGGCATCTACGAACAAGATTATAACTAAACATTGGAAAGCTAAGACTAATGCATGATGCATGAACTGAACTAGACCTACTAATGTTACTGACTAACTCATGTGGATAAATAAGCTCAAACGAGAGCAAGATATCTAACAATGCATAAAATGATCATGAAAAACTTGTAACGTACCCAAATCTAGGTTGGGAAACTTTCTGGATCATGGTGAGTTGGAGTGAATAGAGTCGATTCTGACGCTGACCACTATTGGTTCTAGGATTTGCGGCCTGCTCACGCGAATCTCTACCTTTCTGAGCTAACACTCTACACTCCCATATTCTGTGTCCTGGATTACCGCACCCAAAACATACCTGACTATTAGCTCTTCATGCACCTAGATAATTCTTGCCACACTCTCCACAAAGCGAATAAGTACGCTCACTTCTAACACTACTCTGGGCGTTGGAGCGTGGCGCCCCACCATGACCAACATCTCCAAAGTTAGGTGTGGGCACACTAGCTGAAGATGGAACAGGGGCTGAATTTTTCTGACTATGGTGAGAACGATTACCACCCTGTGACCCGGCCAGAGAAAAGTTGTAACTACCTATTCTGAATCTCTTATTAGATCTCTCCCTCTCCTTAGACTTATCTATCTCTATCTGCTGAGCATGCATCATTAACCTAGAAAGGTCCATGTCTCTATTAAGCATAGTTGTTCTACATCCTTTCAATACTAACCTGGACACACCAGTCACAAACTTACTCATGCTCGTTCTGGGGTCAGCTATCAAGTCAAGAGCATACTTAGCTAACTGGTTGAACTTAAGACAATACTCCTTCACTATCATGGAGCCTTGTCTCAGGTTCATAAACTCTTCTACCTTAGCTTCTCTCATCTCTAATGGGAAAAACTTATCTAAGAAGGCATCCTAAAATATCTGCCAAGTCATGGGAGTTGCCTCTTCCCCTCTACTCTTCTTCCACAACACTACCCAATCATGAGCAATATCTTTCATCCTATAGGATGCTAATTCCACACTCTCCTCCTCTGACACATGCATGATTTAGGTGATCTTCTTTACCTCTTCTAGATACAACTGTGGGTCCTCACCTGTTACTGACCCAAAGAATTTTGGAGGGTTCATTCTCATAAAAAATTTTATTCTGGCTGCAGCTGAATCCCCATCTTACTAGGGTGGGGCTGCAGTCTGTCGGTTTCCCTGAACATTAGTGGTCACATCCTGGGCTAGCACCTAAAAAGTTGCTCAAAATTCTGCATATGACACATTCTCCTTCAAAGGATCTGCGGGCTGTGGGGCTTACTGATTCCCTGTTCTCTTCTTAGGAGGCATGTTCTGCAAACAGAAGAGGAACAAAGATTAAACTAAGAGTTCAACTTGAGCTTTTGCTCACTGGCACGATAGGAGTACTGAAAGAAGGGAAACTGTTCCTAAAATATCTTATAGCCTCCTGTACATAAATGTGGCGCGCAACACACCCATGAACAAGACACTACTAGATGCGGCTTTCAGGCTTCCTAGGACTTTATTGAACCTTAGGTTCTAATACCAAGTTTGTAACGCCTCGATTTTCTGAATCGAAACGCTACATGGTGCTCATGAACCCAAAGGATCACAAGCTAACCCATGACTGATATCTGTACCTGTAACTGCATAATTTACACATAAAATGCGGAAACATTAACAAAAAGGGAATAAGGTTCAATCTTGAATAATAAAATATCTGAAATAAGATGGTATCATAGTACCAAAATAAAACTGAAAATACTAAAGTCTAAATATGAAAACTCTATAATCGTTTGAAAGCCTATAAACTGTCTGAATAAGGAGTTGATGGAACATGTCTCCAACTAACTCCCTAAACTAAAAATAAACTGAAATACTGGAATAATAAATGTAACAATCATGTCCTCAAAAGATGAGGACACACTGCTTACTGAACTGCTACTACTGATCTAGAATCTTCACCTCAGAACCTTTGGTGTAACATAAAAAGAAAGCATCATAGCGTAAATGCATCAGTACAACTAAAGTACTGAGTATACGTGGGGGTAGGCTAAATACATGGGGTTTATATGCATGAACATGCTGACTAATATGAATGTGAGAATACATACATACATAGATACATACGTAACTGACTACTTGAGTTTGAACTCTAACAACATGAGTTTTGTGATACTGAGATACTGAATGACTGATAACATAGATGACTGTATCTGACAGTCCTGATTCTTAATTTCTACTCTGAAGAGTGATACAGAAATTGTAACTGTGAATATGGGAGGTAGTAACCTAACCGACATGCCCCGATACTGTACTGGTGGGGTCTAATCTTTGCCCTGATTGGAAGGGTGTCAATACCGTGCCACGAGTAGAGACCTCTACTATGGTCAAGCCTCTCTGATGGGAAATCAAGCCTAAGGCAATATAATAGTCAAGTATAGCCTTAATCTGACGGGTGACTCCTGTCTTGCGCTGGCTACAAAATTCTAGAGTACAGGGATTGTTGCTAAAAGCTTTGCCTTTATAATGGGAAAAATCATCGTCCCTACACTCGCTCGGTGCTAGTCCCTACTCCCAACTAAAAGAATCTAAAAAGATTAACTATGTTGAACTGACTAACTAAACTGAACTGATTTATAAACTAATTAACTAAGCTAATAATATTTTCTTAGCTGAACTAAGCTGAATTCACTGAGTTCCGTTGACTAACGGAAAAGCTACTTGTGATCTGAGGTCTGACTGAGAGTACTAAAACTACTGGGACTACTGAACTACTGAGATTTCTGAGTTTTTCACGTGACTAACTGAAATCTATGGAGCATAGCTTGACTGAGGATTTCTTAAAACATGACACTAGCTCTAGGCACATAGCTATAGTTTTCGGGTACAAGTACACCCAGGACTCGATGGAAGGAAACTGACACACATGACTGACTTGATCATAAGAGTAGAGTTCACAATTCATAATATCATAAGTAAGGATTTCATAATAAGAATGACTCTCAACGAACTATCACATGATCGGGAATGCACACAACATGTATATACTTGTCTGGCTTCAATAACATGGTCACTCCATATCACAACAATATCATGAGCATCTCATACAACATCATCAATTCAAGACAATAGCATGGGGATCACGTTGAACATAAACTTAGAACATGGAATAGTCATTTAGGACTTATTATGTCATAAAAGCATGATTTCTATTTCCTTAGGTATTTTCACAAACATGCACATCTTAAGCATAGGTGGATTCATCAAGATTACAAATATTCAACCACCAATTTCACATATTTATACATTAAATACCACCATATCCTCACACAAAACATACAAAGATCCCATCTTAGGCATCATCAAACTCCAACCACATAAACATCAACCACAACAACATAAACATCATAATACATAATTTAAAAGATGGTTCTTGATCTTCATGGACGAAAAGAGTCCATGAATCAACTCACGCATACCATAGAAGGAAGATTCTTGATGATTGACAGAGGAATTTCCTTGAAATTGTATCTTCAAGCTTAATTATGCAACCCTAGTTGTTTTTCTCTTTTAGTTCTCTTAGATGATGAACTTAAGATGTTAGTAGGGTTGTAATGTAATTAGGAGTTATATATTTCGTAGGGTTCAGTTTAGGGACGTGTAAGGAGTGTTAAAAGACTTAATTACCCTCAAAATAACTCAAAATGGAGTGTTTAAGTCACTTGAAACCATAAGATATGCGCCGCTTATGATATCGCATATATTTACATAGGCGCCACATACAATATCGCCTAAATTTATATAGGCGCTGCATATAATATCGCCTATATCTACATAGGCGCCGCATATGCTATCGCCTATATTTACATAGGTGCCGCATATGCTATTGCATAAGCTTTCCAGTGGCCATGTGCGATTGGTTAGGCGATGCACTCTACTTCGCAAAGCCATAACTCCTAGCTCGGGTGTCGGATTGTGATGAAATTGGTATCGTTGGAAAGCTAATTCGATTCTCTATAATTTGGTGGGTATAAATATGCAGAAATACCACATTTACATTGAGTTATACTCGTTCAATTATGACCCTTATGAAATTGAACACCAAAAATTGATGGATTCAAAAACTCTAAGCTTGTATTACCTTAAGTGACTCATATGAACATGCTTAACGCATCATAAGATATCTTATCGCTAGGATACTCATTGTAAGTTATGTACTCAAGTATGAATCACAGGATAGGAATTTCATAGTTAGAAAAAATGGTTCGTCTCCTAACTTAGAAACAAGCGGGGTATTACAGCTTCTCTCAAATATCCAATGCACTAGCCAAATTCAAGCTACCCTACTTAATTCTAGGTCGATCCTTCACACCCCTCCTCTATCTTTTCTTTTTGATTTCCAATTCCATCACTAGAAGTTTTTGCTGGGTCAAAAGATTCTTGTTGGGTATGATTTTACAGTCTTTATATAGTGCTTTATCATCCTTTCTAAGGAGCGAAAAGTCTATTTGAGTCTTAGTCACCGAACTATGAAATTAATAAGGTGCTCTTTCTTCTTCGAAAAACTCAAATTTGCTATTCATAATCCAAAGGCCCAAGTAAAATCCAAAAGTGAAGTTACTCCATTCCTTTGCTGACACCAAAACCTCCATACACATCATCATAGCCTCATGATATTGTAATACCCCGTATTTTCCTAGCTTAATTTAAGTCTTAGTACATGAGTAATCCCATATAACATTTTTGAAATACTCAGTATTTTCTAGTTTAGAGCTCACCAATGCGTAGGAAATTCAGTCAACTTTCCAACGATATAAAATTCTCCCAAATTCGATACCCTGACGAAGATTTAGAGCCATTTTTGTAAGACAGTGTACCACCTGGAACGTCAGCGCATCGCGGATCCAAGACAAATGGAAATTGTCACTTTCCAGTGCTCCATCGCGATATTGGCGCATTGGGCCATAGGCTCAGTTCACAATTGTTCTTTTTCGGTGTTCCAATGCAATTCTACCTCGTTGTGCTGAGTCCAAAATTCAGAATCAAAGGGGCACCTCGATTCCACCACCTCACACCTGGCCCCCAGTTCCCAATTGTCAGTTTCCAGTTACACGGCACTATAGCTCCGCATCGCGCCAGGGCCTAAAATCGGATTTTTCAGTAACGAATTTTCCTTTATTTCCAGGGGTAGTTTGGTATTTTTTTCATGGCCCTAATCAGTCTTAAAATGAAATTAAACCCCTAAATAACCAATTACCTCATTATTTCCTCACTTTATCTCAAGAATAAAACATTCTCTCTCAAAGAGGCAAAAACCCTAGTTCAAGAAAATTAAGAACAAGCTTAAGAATTCCTCCAAGAACCTTCAAGAAAGAATCTTCTAAGGTATGTTAGGTGTTCATCTATGGTTTTCTTGCACTCATAGAGTCCACGAATCCATTTTTAAAACTACAAAATTGTTGAATTATTAACTTTCATGTTTGAATTAGATTGAATTCATGTTCATGATATTAGTTGAGTTTCAATCCATGTGTGATGAATATGTGAATATCTTGATAAACCCTTGAATTTACATAGTGATTAATGTATCCATGATGTTAATTTGGTTTTCAATCCATGATTATGATAAGATTCATGAAAATAGAATAATATTTAGGGGGAATTATATAAATAGCATGTTAAACCCATGAAATTGCAAGTTGGGCATTGTAGTTTCCATGTTTATATATTATCTATGAATATGTGCATTAGGTCGTGCTTCCCAAGTGATTGATAGAATGTTTATGTGAATTAAATGATGATATCATGACATGCTAGTATATGTACAAGATTATGCCCTACAAGTGTTTGATAAATGCTTATGTGAATGAAATAGTGACATTAAACCATGATAGCACGTATTTCCCATTCATGTACAAGTTAATACATTACAAGTGTTTGATGAAATGTCTCTATGAATGAATTATGAACAAGTGAACATTTTTATGTTATTCAAGATTTTGCTAATCTTTACTTTTCATGTTATCGAGTCCTGGGGGTATTTAATACCCGACAATTTAGCTATTTACCTAGAGCTAGTGTCAGTCATAGAATGGTATCAGTCAAGTCACTATCAGTAGTACTCAGTCAGCTACAGAACACAGAAAAATTTAATATCAGTCCAATTCAGTCAGTTAACACGATCAGTAGCAGTTCAGTCAAACCCAATATAGTCTCGTAATCAGTTCAGTGTCTATTCAGTTGGGAGTAGGATTCAGCACTGAGAGAACCCAGGGATGGGGGCATTCCTGTTAGTGTAGGGTTTGACCCTTAGTAGCAATCTCTAAGTTACAGAACTATGTAGCCAGCGGAGGTGTAGATGACTTCCTGCTAGATGAGGGTTGACACATCTCTTATGAGTTTTCCTGCTAGTTAAGGGTTAACAAAATATCTTCCTGCTAGTTAGGATTAACTCACAGCCATTGTAGCACCCGTGGCACGATACTAATACCCTTTCAACTGGGTAACAAGTTGGACCCCTATCAGCTCAGATTTGGGATATATCGGTTAGATGATTACCTCCCACAGTTTTAATTTCTGTCTCAATTTAGAATTTAGTTAAGTTTTACAGAATCAGGACTGTCAGACACAGTCAATTAGTATCAGTAATTCAGTTATTAGTAACTTCAGATATTAGTTACTCAGTTATCAGAACTCAGTACTCAGCTTCAGAAAAGCTTAGATACAATATATATGTATGTATGTCGACAATATTGAATACTCAGTGTTTTTTTAGTAGTATCAGTTATCCACGTACTTTTACACTCGGTTACTCTATATCATTCAGTCAGTCACTGTTCACGCATATGAACCCTTGCATTCAGCCTTACCTCATCTAGCATACCAGTACATTCCACGTACTGACCGCATAGTCTTTTTTTGTGATATCATGTCTCATATCATAGGTTCAGACTCTCAGGCTCCTGACTGTGCTTAGACAGATCTAGTCAGCAGTTGTAGATTTAATAGCGAGTTCTCATCTATCGAGGGCATGCTTTTATTCTAGTAATCCAGTTTATCAGTAGATCATTAGTCGGAGTTAGTTGGGGGCTTATCCCATCAACTCCACTTTTAGATAGTTCAGTTAGAGTTTTTTCAGACTAGGCTAGTTCAGACAGTATTTTAGATTCAGATATTTTATTAGATGTTATTTATCAGTATTTCAGATTTTGAACATTATGGCATTTTAGCCTATTTTCTGCATTTAGTACAGTATATTATTCAGTGCTCACAGCAGATATCATACATGGGTTAGCTTGTGGTCCTTTGGGGTCGTAAGTACTGTGTAGCATCCGGGGTACAGACTCGGGGCATTACAGATATAGACCTAATATGCCCATTAACATCCTCTTCTATGAAGAGCTGCTCAGTGCTCGGAATGCCTTTCACCACCTCATCCAAAACCTCCCAAAAGCTTTTCTTCTCCTCATTGTCTAAGTCCGTTTATAGAGCTTAGGCACTAATAACATTCAACATAGACCCTCCAATGACTAACTTAATCAATATCAACCTATCGTCGATCCACTTAACCACCACCACCTGTCCCCTACGCTGTTCATCTAACTAAGATACCTACCCCATTCCTATGCCTGACGCTACTAGAGAACCACAACTTATACCCGTCTACATCCCTCATCTTAGAGCCTACCCAGTTGGTCACCTAGACACAAGCTATAATCCTCCTCTACCTAAGAATCTTCACGAGCTCTATAAACTTACCTTGAAGAGTCCTTGTGTTCGAAGACCAAATTCACAACCTAGAGGTTCCCTTATCCCACTTAATCCTACAACCCCTCGCCCCCAACTCTAAACTTGACAACAACAACAGAAAATAACAACACGTACGATGGTAAATAAATATGCTATTCTCAACTACGACAAAGTAACAGAGAAATTAGAATCAGTAATCCAACAGAAACAGTCAAAGATAATCAGGAAAGAAATCAAGAGAGAAAAGAATAAAATATAAATATAAAAAGAAAATGTATCCTCCACCAACCGTCAAGAAACCTAGACAAGATAACTAAAAGAAATGAAACAAGTGCAACTAATCCAGGGAGAAGATGAAGAGGCATTTTCTTGATCGATTCATCGAATTTCGACAAGTTGGTGTAGAAATTTATCGCTAAAATTTTAGTATCGTCACCTTTACCTACTACTGATACCACCCCTGAATTTGGTCTCCGAAAAATATACTCTTTGAGTTGTCGGAGAAGCTACCCCAAACTTGTAGTGCCTGCAAGTGATTAGAAAGAAAAATAAAAGAGAGAAGAGAGAAGAAGAAAAAGTGCAAATCTATTCGGAAAAGAAAAGAGAGAAGAGAGAAGAGAGAAGAAGAAAGCGAGGAATTAACAACTATTAATTATGTTTTTTATTTTTCTTAGGCAGTTATTAATGATTTATCTATTATGCTATTTTTAATTCTCCGTAGACACCATTAAGGAGGTTATTCCCCCACTTTCTCATTTCAGTTGTAAGAAGTTATTTCCTTGACTTTAGGGGGTGATTAATCCACTAATTGTATGTACTCCCTCCGTTTCAAAATAGTTGGCCTTTTTGACTTGGCATTCCCCTCAAGAAAGTATTTATTAGGGGTTTATTTTACAAAATTAACCTTATTAATTATGCTTTAAAAATATAAATTTGAGTAAATATACTTTGTTTAGTTATTTAATGTTGAGGGTAGTATTGGAAGAATATAATAAAATACTCTTGATTTCATCAAAAGGGACAACTAAATTGAAACAAATATTTTTAAAAGAGGGTCAACTAAAACGAAACGGAGAGAGTAATTTATTTGGTTTTAGTGGAAAAACAAGCAAAAAATATTTCAATTTTTGAGTACTTTAACCCAACCAGGGCCATAAATCCATAAATCATAGAAAGAAAACATCAGATTTTATCTTACAACGTCCCATAACTAGATCCATGTTCGAGAACCATAACAAAATCTTTATGTGAAATATCTTTCCTACCACCAATAGGATTTTAGCAATTATATTATCATCATTGTTTACTAAACCTTTCAAATAATATTAGTCCATGTGGGCTAAAACTTATATTCTCCCAATTAACAAATGTGTATCATTATAAACTTAAAGGTTTAATAAAAGAGTTAATACATAAAAATGATCCTAAACTTGACACAAAATTATAACTTTGACCTTAAACTTTGACAGTGCACAAATATGACCTTTAACTATTCAAAACTGCACAAATATGACCTACAATCCTACGTGGAAAAACGCCTGTTCAACACGCAAAACTGGGCGCGTTTAGTTTAAAATCTAAGGGTATAATACATAAATATGACCTTAAACTTTGACAGTGCACAAATATGACCTTTAACTATTAAAAACTGCACAACTATGACATTTAAATGACTCTTCACTAGTATTTTTTTTTATTTTCGGCTCAAAGATGAAACTGGCATCTAATTTCTTTTGTCATTGCGGAAAAAGAGCAATATTGAAGATTTATTAATTAGGCGGGTTAGCCTCATATGAAAAAATCAAACGGGTATGTATATATATTATAAAGTAGGGGACGAATTTAAGTTATATAGTATATCTAAATATTATTTATTTAAATATTAAATTAAAGATGAAACTATACTAATAATTAAAAAATTATAGTTTTAATAAAACGTTATTAAATTAATGTTATTAAGGTTAGTAGTAGTAGTATATTAAATTAATGTAATTAAAATGTTATTAAATTAACGTTATTAAAGTGTTATTAATTAACAAGGGATGGACCTATGTGGTTGCCATGGGGTTCACCCGAACTCTCTCGGTAAAAAAATTATGTTGCATATATATAAGATAGAAAATGTATATTTATGTACATATATTAACATTGAATCACATGAAACAAGACACTTAGATAGCCCAGTGGTGCTATTTGCTCTTCTTGGGGGCTTCCTTCAGCCTACTGTGCGGGTTCGATCCCTGCTAGTGGTTGTTTTTTTTAATTAAAAAAAAACTAGGTGTTGCTGCGATAAAAATAAATAAAATAATAATAATAATAATTTTTTTAAATTAAAAAAAAATTTAGGTGCTGCTACTATAGAAATAAAAAAAAAAATTATTATTATTATTGTTATTATTATTATAATAATAATAATAATAATAATAATAATAATGACATCGTTTTAACACAAAAAGTAAAACTTTGGCGATGTACAAATATGACCTTTAACTATTCAAAACTGCACAAATATGACCTCTCTCCAAGTCAGTCCTTTTAACGACGTGGCACCATGTGATTGGATTACCTTTCCACGTAGGTGAGAGTGAGACTCACACATGGGGTTGCAAAATTGGAGGTCATATTTGTTCAGGTTTTGAATAGTTAAAGGTCTTATTTGTACACTATCAAAGTTTAAGGTCAAAGTTATAATTTAGTGTCAAGTTTAGGGTTATTTTTATGTATTAACTCTTGATAAAATTTTCATCATTATGTGGGCAATAAGATGCCAAATCCTCCTTTCTTTATCTTCTCTTCTTTGCCTCTGTATTTCTCTAACACATTCGTCTTTAATTTTTATTTTCATGATTCGTAAAAAAATATTCTTAAGATTGTTGCCAAAAAAATTAAAATCATGAAAATTTTATAGTTTGAGGCGTGCTCCTATCACTGTCTTTAAGAATATTTTACCGGTTAAGGTGTATCTCTCAGAACTCAACAAGCTCTTCTAGTATTAAATTAGGAGTCAAAATCTAATAAAGATTTTAAATATATAGAAAACCCAACAAATTAAAATTAGAAGATAAAAATATTTAAATGCTAATATTGTCTTTACTCTTTTCTTTCCCACTTTTTTCATAATATTTAAAAAGTTTATATAGAAACATAGATGATTTTTTTCATCTCCTAACGGCTAAAACTTAAATTAATAAATGGTAGTAATAGGTCATTAGGACCATTGAAACATACATAGCCAACAATCTTACTCTATACCAAATAGACGATTTGACTTTGACCAAAATAATATCACATGAATGCTGTCAAATTTAATATTAATAAGTATATAATCAATGTCTTAGTTGATAGCCGAAAGAGTAATGACAGGTAAACACTTAATAATATTATTTTTTGAGAAATAAAAAATATATTTATCACAAGCTTATGATACTCCATTTTCCTGACTTGAAACCGTAACAACTTTACCGGTAACTCCAAGCCTTCACTTCCTAGTCAAACACTGATAAATGATCTAGAAAATGATATCACGAAAAGAACAAACTTTTCATGAAATATTTTCTTTGGAAAATCATTTTTCTCCTAACCAAAAACCACTATTTGATAAATTTTCACGACATTTTCCTAATAGGTTGCTCCCTGTGAGCAAGTTTCCAATTGGGTGCTAACTGCCGGATATAAGAGTACCATAGCAAACCAATTAAACAACAAGGACAAAATTCTTGGTCTTTAAATACAAAACACAATTCTGTAGAAGTGGCCACCAAGTTCGGTGGCCACACCCTTAGTAAGTCAGTCTTAACGATGGAACCAACTAGACGGCATACACACAAATGAACTAAAGCATGATGCAAAATAAGGCTAAAAGCTGCACAAAGATCAAGGGATCAACTGCAGCATTGCTCCCGGTCTTCTAAGTTTGTCTTCTCCCTACCATCTACAAGCAAAACACAGAATTAGGTTCAGGAAAAGACACATTTCTGCAGTAGTGATTAACGATGTGGAACAATTAATTGAAAATAAAAAGCTTTATGAAGCTCAACATGAAAAAATATGTCCACATTCCAAAAACAATGCAGAATGATTGTTCATAGATCAGGAAGCTAAATGGCGGGATTACATATTTGGTTCAGATATAATGGTTAATATAATTGGCTTGTTCGACTAATATAAAAGTGGGGAAAGCCACAGACACAACTTTCACATGCAACTCCAAACAAAGTACTTTGGACTATAGAGGTACTTATACAAAGAAGAAATATTTTGATCTAAATATGTCACTGCACCTTAAAGGACCTGCTGTTTTTTCTTCGCAACACCTTCAAAAATCCTGTCAGGTCCAAAATTACAAGACAAGTTTAGATGATCAATTGGACCTCGTAGCTGGAATGAAACAGTAAATTCACCCGGTGGGCATAAATTCTGAGTTTGCATCTTAAAAACCATATTCTTCCTGCGAACCTTCCTCTCTCCGGTCACGCTCACCCCTTTTATGAGAATTCTCCCATTTAGTCCAACATCACAGCGAAAGACTTCTGTAACCACATGAATGGGAAGATCTCTTAATCATCAATTTGGTTCAAATGGATGCAATTTGACATTCATTGACCACATAAAAAGAACAGATTAAATGATGGTCTACAATCATTATAGGAAACATAGAAAAGCCTTCATTGGAGCCAAAACAAGAGCAAACCAATGATGGTCTACAATCATTACATGAAATATAGAAAACACTTCTGGCACCAAAACAAGAGCAATCCACTGTGATAAACAAAAACACGCATTAAAAGAAGCAAGCATAATATTGATGAGAGATAATAAAAGTTTAACACATGGAACACAATATACCTATACTAAGCTAAACATAAATGGGATACAGATGTATCACAGAAGTATAGAGATCATAGATATGACGAGCAGGAGAGAAAATGCATCCCCAAACTAATCTCATTAGCAGACCCTGCGTCCTAGGGTACTGACAAACACTCTAGAAGGGAGGAATTTCAATGAGAGCCAGTTACTCAAGGTAGGCTAACTGAAACATTTCTTGAAGCTTCTGAATGACAAAAAATTACGGTTGTAAATCTCACTGCACACCTGGGAAAGAAAGCTTATGCAAGTAATATGTGGTCCTAGAAACCAAACATTTTTTTAATCAGTGAATAAAATGGAGCACTCATCTGTATAGAGAAGTAGAAAATGAAGGCATACAGATATCCTATGACTAACGCTCTATAACAAAGCCTTTGACCTTTGTATGATTTCCCAAATATTGTTTAGTTCTAATCAAACTCGGTTTCATTAGAACCTTTGTGGAAGAACTACTGAAACTATTGGCGATGAGGTATTTATGTCTGAACCTCCTGGTTTTTTTTTTTCTTTTTGGATATAACTCATTCTACATGCATTGATTTCATACTTAAGTTTCAGTATGAAATGAAGGACATTTTGAGGAAAAGTAAAAGACAGATTTTATATGAGTAAGGTGGAGAATGCAGCAGATTTATCAGCATGGTATTTCTGCAATGCATCAACAAGTTACATTCATATACAGAACATATGGTCGTAACAGATATTGTGATTTTCAACTTGATGTATTAAATATTAAAAAAAAAAACCTGATGTAAGACAGTAAGAGTTATAAGAAGATATGGTGATTTCAACTAAAGAACATCTTACTCATATGTACAACTTACTTTCATCCCTTGCAACACCGGGAAGTGAAACACGGAATACATAAGCATCTTCACATTCAGCTGTATCAACTGCACCAATGAGTGGCCCAACCTTTCCCAACAAAACCGATCCAGTAAGGGCAACCCCGCCATTAGCATGATTTATAAGATTGTCCCACTCCTCTCTGGCTGGACAAGCAGAGAAAAAAACCATTGCAGGTGGACCCCCCCAGCATGCTGCTGAGAGTTGATACGCTTGGACGATGAAGTTGTACTAGCTTCAACTGAGATTGAACCGGCATTGATATCTGATGACGATGAAGCATGATATGGTAGCGGAGGGCCAGAACATGGATACAAGCTGATGGGGGCCACATTAAGCAGTTGAGGATGCAGCGGAATTGAACTATTAGCTTCACTAGAATTCGGCACAGAAGACTGAGATGCTCTGCAATGCACGAGTAAAGTGCAACATTAGTTTCCATTTCGATAATCTCTAGAATTAAGAAACACCTAAATTGACTCCATAGGACGTAAAACCAATGTAAGAAGAGCTTCATTGGAGTAAGCAAGTACAGTTCATATGATGCACAAGTAGGAAATGATTTCTTTATAGATTAAGAAAGTTTTATTAACTACTTGTGCATCTTATGATTTCTCAAAAGCACAGGAAAGTCACAAAAGCATTCAAACATATTTTGAAAAAGAAAAGCTTCAGCATCCAGAGAGTAAAAAGTCGTTGTGAATCTGGATGGAAAAAAGTGCCCAACAGTTTATCAGAGGTCTACTTCGCATGAAATTCTAATAACTTCATTGTTCCTCATAAAGGGTGGCACTAGCCATCTAGGACACTCCCTATTTTCTCATTTAAAGAAAAGTCAAGACACAAATGGACATTAAAAAGAGAAAGCAACTTGATCATATTTGCAAATGAGACATAGAATGATAATTAGGTTTGACTTCCTCACCACAATTAATACTGTTTTGAGGTAGAGGAAAGTAAAAAAAGAGACCAATTTATGTTTATCACCAAAAATAGTTTCTCTTTATATGAAGGCCACTGTTGAGAATATAATTAAATAATAAAAAGTGTTCTCTCTCTAACAGCTTAAGCTTTTAGATGAGATGGTCACACACGTTAACATGGTATCAGAGCACACAGAAGTCCTGGGATCAAATCTAATCGCCACCCATCATTAAAAAGAATCTCCACGTTCTTGGCCCATGAAAAAGAATCAGGACTGCACGTGAGGGGGTGTATTGAAAGTATAATTAAATAAAAAAAGTTTGCTCTCTCTAATAGCTTAAGATTTTAGATGAGATGGTCTCACATTTCAAGACAGTGTTTTGAAAAGTGAGAGGCGAAAAAAAGCGATGAGGGCTCGCTTCATAGAAGCGTGAAGCGAAGCACATGCTTTTTTTCATTAAAATGCTATTTAGTGCATCATTAAAAAATATTAAGCATGCACAAATAAATAGCCAAGAACTCAATAAATAACATAATCTTTCAATTCTTAAATTAAAAAAGACAGTATATAGGCATAACAAGCAAACAAAATAATAAACTATTATTGCCCATTGCAATTCCACATGCCCAAGCTGGATCTTTTTTTTTTTTTTGAGCCATTGAATAAAGAAATATACTACAAGAGAAAGAAATAATGAAAATATATACAGATGTTAGAACTACGAAAACATACAACAAAAAACAATTAAAAAGAATAAAACTAGAGCTGGAAAACAAAGAAGAAGAAGAAGAAGAAGAAAATAGAGATGCAAAGAATAAAGAAGAACAGCCGGCTACAACTGGCAGTCGTCTCCCACATACTATCCACTCTCCCAAACCCCTATTGTCATCAGCTTCTCCCAAATCTCCAATGCACTGGCCAAATTCAAGCTATTGCACTTAATCTTAGGGCGATCCTCCACACCCCTCTTTTTTCTGCCCTTTTTGATTTTCAATTCTATTACCAAAATTTTTTTTAGGTCAAAAGATTCTTGCTTGGTATGAATTTACTGTCTTTAGATAGCGCTCTATCACCCTTCCTAAGGAGCAAAAAGTCTATTTGAGTCATGGATACTAAACTACGGAAGGTAATAAGGTGCTCCTTCTTCAGGAAACTCAAATTCGCTACCTACAACCCAAAGACCCTAGTAAAATCCATAAGTGAAGTTGCTCTATTCCTTTCCCTGAAATCGAAACATCTATGTACATCATCATAGCCTCTCGATATAGACCCTATATATCTATTGAAATCCCCTTCTACGAAGAGCTTCTCAGTGCCTCTCACCACCTCATCTTCTTCTTTTCCTCGTCAAAGCCCACTTGCGGTTTCTTCTTTTCCTCGTCAAAGCCCACTTGCGGTTGCGGAGCTTAGGCACTAATAACTTCAAAATAGACTAACTTAACCAACATCAACCTACATTGACCCGCTTAACTTCCACCACTTGTCCCCTGCGCTCTTCATCTACTACGATACCTACGCCTTATGCTACTAGAGTACTACAACTTATACCTGTCTCTATCCCTCGCCTTAGAACCTACCCAGTTGGTCTCCTGGACATATGGTGTACTAATCCTCCACTTCCTACGAATCTTCACGAGCTCTATAAACTTACCTTGAAGAGCCCCTGTGTTCCAAGACCCAATTCTCAACCTAGAGGCTCCTTTATCCCACTTAACCCTACTACCCATCGCCCCCAACCTCGAACCTAACCTAGACCTCCCCCGGGGCCTCGACCCCAACTCCTACCGCGACCTATGACATGTACCTCTAGCATCGACCACCACAACCATCACTTAATAAGAGAACAAAATACGAAAGCGCATAATTAGATAAGGCTAACAAGACAATGGTAATAACGAATAAATTAGTAATGAAACTTAAAATTGTGCGCACTTTATGCTAAGGAAACAAATAAAAATCAAGAATCAACAGTAATAAATCTACAAGAAAGAAACAAGACTCAACAGCGTATGCCACAAGCAATAAAACCAATATACTACAACGCGAATTTTGATAAATAACAAGAACTATACTACCCATAAGAATTTAGAAAATAACAATACATACGACAATAAATACATATGCTCGTCTCAACTATAACGAAGTAACAAGGAAACAGTAATCCAACAAGAACAGTCAAAGATAATCAGGCAAGAAACCAACAGAGAAAAGACTGAAATACAAATCGAACAAGACGGAACGTATCCGCCACCAACAGTTAAGAAACCTAGAGAAGATGAAACAAGTGCACCAAATCCAAGGAGAAGACAAAGTGGGGGCATTTTCTTGATCGATTCGTCGGATTCCGACAAGTTGGTGCAATAATTAGTCGCCGAAATTTTGTTGTCGTCACCTTTACCAACTGTTGATACCACCCTGAATTTGGATGCCATAAAATATACACTTCGAGTCGTCGGAGAAGCTGCCCCGGACTTGTAGTGCCTGCAAGGGATTAGAAAGAAAAAAAAGAGTGCAGATCTGTTCGAAGAAAGAAAGAAAGTAACGACTATTAATTATGTTTTTTTATTTTTCTTATGCAGTTATTAATGATTTATCTATTAATTATGTTGTTTTTAATTCTCTGTAGACATCATTAAGGAGGTTATTCCTCCACTTTCTCATTACAGTAGTTATTAATTTCCTCGATATTAGGAGGGTGATTAATCCACTAATTGTATCTAGACTTATTTGGCTTTAATGGAAAGGTAAGCAGGAAATATTTCATTTTTTGAGTACTTTAATTCAACCAACACCATAGGTTATAGAAAGAAAACATCAGATTTCATCTTACTACGTCCCATAACTAAATCCAAATCCGGGGACCGTAACAGAAGCTTTAAGTGAAATAACTTTCGTACCACCAATAGGATTTTAACAATTATATTATCATCATTATTTATTAAACCATGCAAATAATATAGTCCATGTAGGCCAAATATAATTGCTCCAAATATAAGTTTTGGCACACAGACTATTATTTGCATGGTTTAATAAATAATGATGATAATATAATTGCTAAAATCCTATTGGTTGTAGGAAAGTTATTTCACATAAAGCTTCCGTTACGACTCCCAGATATGGATCTAGTTATGGGACATTGTAAGATAAACCTGATGTTTTCTTTCAACGACCTATGGTGTTGGTTGAGTTAAAGTATTAAAAACTGAAATATTTTCTGCTTACCTTTTCATTAAAGCCAAATAAATTTACATATAATTAGTGGATTAATCACCTCCTAATATCAAGGAAATAACTTCCTACAACTACTGAAATGAGAAAGTGGAGGAATAACCTTCTTAATGGTGTCTACAGATAATTAATTGATAAATCATTAATAACTGCCTACGAAAAATAGGAAAACATAATTAATAGTTGTTAATTCTTCTTTTTCTTCGAACAAATCTGCACTCTTTTTTTTTCTCTCTCAAATCGCTTACATGCACTACAAGTCTGGGGCAACTTCTCCGGCGACTCGAAGTGTACATTTTTCAGCGACCAAATTTAGGGGCCGTATTAGCAGTAGGTAAATGTGACGACAACAAAATTCCGGTGACCAAATTTTGCACCACTTTGTCTTCTCCCCAGATCAAGTGCACTTGTTTCATCTCCTTGATATTAGGGGGTGATTAATCCACTAATTACATGTAAATTTATTTAGCTTTAATGGAAAGGTAAGTAGGAAATATTTCAGTTTTTGAATACTTTAATTCAACCTGCATCATAGGCCATAGAAAGAAAACATCAGATTTCATCTTACTACGACCCATAACTAGATCCAAATCTGGGGACCGTAACAGAAGCTTTAAGTGAAATAATTTTTCTACAACCAATAGGATTTTAACAATTATATTATCATCATTCTTTATTAAACCATGCAAATAATATAGTCCATGTGGGCCAAATATAATTGCTCCAAATATAAGTTTTGGCCCACATATTACATGGTTTAATAAATAATGATGATAATATAATTGCTAAAATTCTATTAGTCGTAGGAAAGTTATTTCACATAAAGCTTCCGTTACGATTCCCGGATATGGATTTAGTTATGGGACTTTGTAAGATGAAACCTGATGTTTTCTTTCAACGACCTATGGCATTGGTTTAGTTAAACTACTAAAAACTGAAATGTTTTCTGCTTACCTTTTCATTAAAGCCAAGTAAATTTACATATAATTAGTGGATTAATCACCCCCTAATATCAAAGAAATAACTTCCTACAGTTATTGAAATGAGAAAGTGGAGGAATAACCTCCTTAATGATGTCTACAGATAATTAAAAAAAACATAATTAATAGATAAATCATTAATAACTGCCTACGAAAAATAGGAAAACATAATTAATAGTTGTTAATTCCTTTTTTTCTTCGAACAAATCTGCACTCTTTCTTTTTCTCTCCTCTCTTTTCTTTTTCTCTCTAATCCCTTAAATACACTACAAGTCTTGGGAAGCGTACATTTTTTGGTGATCAAATTCAGGGGCAGTATTAGCAGTAGGTAAATGTGACGACAACAAAATTTCGACGATCAATTTTTGCACCAACTTGCCAGAATTCGATGAATTAATCACGAAAATGCCCCCACTTCTTCTTCTCCCCAAATCAAGTGCACTTGTTTTATCTCCTCTAGTTATCTTGTCTAGGTTTCTTGACTGTTGGTGGCAAATACGTCCTGTCTCTTGACTGTTGTTGGATTACTGTTTCCACTTTCTCAGTTACTTCGTTGTAGTTGAGAGTAGCATATCTATTTACCGCCGTACATATTGTTTTCAGTTGTTGTTAGTTTTAAAATTTTTGTGGGTAGTATATTTCTCGTTATTGATTGTTATTTATGAAAATTTGTGTTGTAGTATATTGGTTTTATTGTTTGTGGCTACGCTGTTAATTATTGTTTCTTTCTGATAGATTTATTGCTTTTGGCATACGATGTTGATTTTTGATTCTTTCCTGTAGATTTTTATTTGTTTCCTTAGCATACAGTGGGCACAAATTCAAGCTTCAGTACTGATTTATTCGTTATTACCATTATTTCTTGTTAGCCTTATCTATTTGGGTGCCTTTATATTTTCTTCTCTTATTAAGTTGTGGTTGTGGTGGCGATGGTAGACTAGGATCATGTCATAGGTCGGGTCGGGCTTGGGGCTGAGACTAGGGCCCAGGGTTAGGTCTGGGTCTAGGTCTGAGGTAGGGTCAAGTTCGGGGTTAAAGGCGAGGGGTAGTAGGGTTAAGTAGGATAAGGGAGCCTTTAGGTTGAGAATTGGGTCTTGAAACATAGAGACTCTTCAAGGTAAGTTTATAGAGCACGTAAAGATTCTTAGGAAGAGGAGGATTAGTATAACATGTGTCCAGGAAACCAAATGGGTAGGTTCTAAGGCAAGGGATGTAGACCGGTATAAGTTGTGGTACTCTGGTAGCAAGAGGAATAGGAATGGGGTAGATATCTTAATAGATAAAGAGCGTAGGGTGAAGGTGGTGGAGGTTAAGCGGGTCAACGATAGGTTGATGAGTGTGATAGAGTGGTGGAGGTGGTGGAGGTTACCTTTCGTAGTTCGATGGCCAAAACTCAAATAGACTTTTTGCTCCTTAGGAAGGGTGATAGAGTGTTTTAATTAATAGTTGGGATATCCGGTAAAAATCAAAGAGCGGCAGATACCCAAAGATGAAAATTTATTTAAAACGTTTTTGACTGTGAAGTTGGTAAGTGTATGCTTGCTTTTACGTTTAGGGATTTAATAGAGTGTTGAAGGGCCCTTGCTGACCTGGTTATATATTCTTGAATTTTGTTCTTTGAAATAGAACAAAATTACTAAAATGGTCCCTATTCTTTAGGATGTTTTTCTTTTTTTTTTTTCTTTTTAAGGCTTAATAACATAATAATTGACACCAAATGATAAGAGTTGATTGTTGGCGGTGACTTGGTGAAGGAAATCTCTGCAGGAAGATTCTCGAAGTGAGTTACAATCAATGCGGAACCAATCCCTTAAACTTGACGACAATTTTCATTAAGACATTTCTAATTACTAAGAGTTTTTAATATTAATGATAAAAGAGTTTCTAAAGGGACAAAAATCCGAATAAGTTCAGCAAAACATCTCCAGACATACTGTATATATTTATGTATGCACCTCTCTGATCTATCCACTTTGTTATATCCACACTGAGTTGAAGGCTGACAACTTTTCAGATCAAGCAAAAAGTTTGTAAGACCAAATATTTAATCCCATGGTGTTGATCTCACAAGTGTGATATACATTTACATGGAAGTTATAATTACTGGAATCCTCTCAAATACTTCTTTAAAAAAAAACGTTTCATTTTTCTTGAGGTTCTTGCATAGTAAAAGCACTCTAATGCGGAAAGCGTGGCATCTAGGGGTAAACATATTATTGTTAATAGCAGTTCATCAATCAATGTATACCAAATTGCAACCATTCCTGAGGGGATCTATTTTACTAATGCTCATGAAACTAAGAAAACTTTCACCAAATAAGAACAAACAAGAATGATAAAACAGGTTGGGACCTTACATTAAGGACACTTTACTGAAGCAGGTGCACAAGAGTACTCCCTCTGTTTCAATTTGTTTGTCTAATTCTCATTTTTAGTTAGTTTAAAAAAGAATGTCTCTCCCCTTTTTGTTAGGGAATATTTAATTTTAACTTTTCACTTTTGGCAGATTCTACACATTTAAGTTCAAGACCACAAGATTGCACCCAAGGATGTGGCCTAATAGTTCAATGAAGTGGGATGAACACAATGAGGTCCTTGGTCCAATTCCCGATAGAGACAAACACTTGGTAATTTTTTTCCATCTGTTATAGTCTTGGTGGACAGTGTTACCTGGTGCTGCTGGTGGTGGAAGGTGCCAGGTATCCCGTTGCATTAGTCGAGATACGTGCAAGCTGGACCGGACACCGCGGTTATCAAAAAGAAAAAAAAAATAAGGTAGTTCTTCAATTTTATAAACTCTGTCTCTCAGCCGAAACTAGGCAAACAAATTGAATCGGAGGGAGTAATAATTAGGCAAAAAGGGTATATAAAGATACTGAATTAGATGTTAAAAGTGATGAAATTGCATCTTAACAATGACTATGTATAAATGTGTAATAAGACTAACAAAGAAAGGAGGCGTAAGGAAACATTGATCCAAATAAGACTCGTCAGAAAATGATGCAAGGCAAATCAGGCACGGATTTGGGTCGGACGCCGGTTGCTCTGCCGCGCTTCCTCCATCTTCAGCCATGGATACAACTGAAAAAATCGGAGACGTTGTGAGACAACCACCAATTTAGAAAATATTTTCGCTTCTTTTTTCGTTTCTCTTAATACATGCACTAAATTTTAAAAGATACTCCTTCCATCCCATTTTACCCGTTCCAAATTAGCGTAGCATAATTATTAAGAAAATAATAATTGATAATATAATTTTACCATTTTGTCCCTCTTAATTGTGTCTTGTTGTTAATTCCAACATTGATGAACGGCTAGTACCAAAGCACCATTTATATTCTTAATGGTGTACTCTTAATGGTACTCCTCTTGGCAATATTTTTCAAGAATACTCATAATAAGGAGTAATTAATTACATTAAGGAAATAATGGAAAAAAAATTGTCTTGTCTTGATAAGTATAAAAAAAAAACAAGTAAAATAAGATAACAAATTAAGAAATTTGGGATGAATAAAATGGGACGGAGGGAGTATTTATCATCTATAACAATAAAACAAAACTTTTCAAATATAACAATTATATTACATTTATATTGCGTGAATAATCTTTTTTTTTTAATTGACCGTGCTTATTCTTTACGTAACAAACATAATATAATTCAAAATGTTTGTGATACATCTTATATTACATACATAATTTATTTTGACATAATACATAAACATGTCCTTTAACTTGATACCAAATCACAGCTATAATCTCCAACATTGAGTGTACATAAGTAGACACTTAAACTTGTATAAAATTGAACGAGTTAACATATCTATTTATGTATTGTGTCATTTATTTTCAATACATACTATAGATGATATTGATGGTAATAAATAAAAAGTTAGTTTTAAAAGTAGTAATTATATATCAAAAGGTAATATGAAGATGCATTTCATTTTTTGTGAAGGCAAAATTTAAGTGTGATAATATATCATGATATTTTTCTAATAAAATGATGTCTTTAAATTTAAATGAAAATTGAAATCCACAAGTATGAAGTTTGAAAAGAGTAGAATGTACATGGACCTTGTGGTACTTCGTTGAGATAGATAAACTATTTTCAAAAGAAGCTTGGAACAAATGCTACAGATTAAGGTAATTATTATTATTTAAAAAGAATAAAAGATACTGAAGAAGTCATATCAATTAGAAAGAAAAGTAGTGCAATATATTCAGAAAAGAAAACTAACAACTACCAAATAAATGTTATAATAGATATAAAAAAAATAGCTCCGTGCACTAAAACTTGCTTTGCACAGAGTATGGGGAAGCTCCAACTACAAGGGTCTATTAAAAGGATAGCTCCGTGCACTAGAATGCACTTTTTGTGGTAGATATGAGAACAATGAGTAATGCAAGAAATTATAGAGCCTGGCAAAAATTCTTCTCTGCAAATCAAACAATTGTTCAAGAGGCGGAGATTAATAACCTATTAATTTGTTAATAATAAATTTAAAAGATGAAGCAGAGATTATAGCTTGAATCATACATCCAGAATGGCTAGGAGTGAGTGGTTTTACCAAGGGTTCAGTGTCAAAAACTCCGCAACATAAGACGGCTAACCAAAAAAAAAAAACTTGGGAATATTTCAGGAATTCAAGCTTCAGTATCAGTGAACATTACAATCATTAGAATTAAGGAACCAGATCCCTTGCTTGCAGACATGAAACTTAACAAACTACCAAAAGACACGTTTCTTCGTTTGCCTTTGAAGTTCCATTCTACGTTGTTGCAGTTCACCAACTTGATCCTTTAACATCTCAATCTCCTGTTTTATTGCTTTCATTTCCTTCTGGGAGGAATTCACCCAACTCTTGCCTAAACCACTGCTGACTTTCATTATGGTCTGTGACCAGTGGTGGATCGACCTTGTAATCAGGGTTCTTCCGAACCCCCTTCGACGGAAAATTATACTATTTTTACACGATCAAAAATATTTTTATGAATATATAGTAGATGTTGAACCCCTTCGACAAATCCGTATGTTTACTTCTGTAGCCTCTCAATGAAAATCCTGGCTCCGCCACTGTCTGTGACTTAGTTCTCTATTAAATTACCCAAATCAATCCCTATCCGACCCAGACCCGACCCGCTCCATGGAATATTCAAGAGAAACCACAAAATTAACGCTCTCTCTCACTTCACTCTCTTTCTCTAATCTAAAAAAAAAATCCTAACTACTTCTGACGGATTCTAGCTAGAGACGACTGATCAGGGGTCCAATTATTTCTGTAATCAGCCTGCAGTTCCTTTTACTACTTCCTTTTTGCCTTCTCAGCCCCTTTTATTTTCTACCTTAGATACTAACGTTTGCTTTCCAAGCACAAATCAAGTGACCTTCCAGCAAGAAACAGAAAAAGATCAGATAGTAGACAATTTGTTTGTCCCCCAAATGGATGAATCTTCTGCAGCCAGAAGAGAAAACACAGAGACTTCCCCTCGTCCAGATTCTTCAGGTTTTCAGGTTGAAGGCACTCAAATGAATAGGAGGCTATGGATTGGATCAAACAGTCTCACAAACCCAAATCATACTTTATCAGTAAAGACAGATTGGTGCAGGCCATTGAATACCTTAAAAATTCCACAAGAGATAAAGATGTCCTCATTCAGATATGGGTGCCTGTCAAGAGAGGAGGCAAACATGTACATTTTACGATTTGATGCTAATTCCTTAGGATTTTTTTTAGATTAGAGAAACAGAGAGTGAGAAGTGAGAGAGAGCGTTAATTGTGGTTTCTCCTGAATATTCCATAGAGCGGGTCGGGTCTGGGTCGAGTAAGGGACGGATAGGGATTGATTTGCGTAATTTAATATATTTAGGTTAAATATAATTAAAAAAATGGGTCAACTGCTAGGATTTGGACACGTGTCCCTCCGTTAAGTCCAGGGGTATATACACCCCTAAACATTAACGGGAAGGGTATAAATGTACCCAAAGTATAACAAGGGGCATATATGTATCATTTACCATAGTTCAGGGGTATATTTATACCTTTTCCGTTAGAAGAAAAATTGGATAGATCAGTCACGTGAAAAGCAGAACGCTAAAACATGGTTTGATTTTGAACTTCATCTAGTATTGGAGATTTCCTCTCAATTAAAAAAATGGACAATGTGTTGTACCTTATGCAAGTGGAAGCTACTGGATTTTTTTCAACCATATTTTTAGCACCTATACTAGTCCTTTAGTTTCTTGTATTCTGAAGTATATACTTTATTCTTCTTTGCAATATTATATAGTTCCATCACCATAATGCCATTTCATGCATTCAATTCCTAAGAGTGCAAATTACTTTAGGAATTCTAGGAACCAATCTTACATTTTAGTCCTTCAGAAACAATCATTTTCTTCCGAAAGGAATGTGTAATACAACTGACAGGAAACACAAATTAGCATAATCATCAATGTTTTTACACTAATATGAGATCAACAGTACTTATCGACCTCGTATTCTATTTCTCTAATGATCTTTTTCCACCTATGCTGAACTTCCATCTAATGGACTTTGTCAAGAAATTAAATCAAACCTGGAAGAACTGATGAGAGGTAAAGTTCAAGTTAGGTTTAAAGGTTCGTCAACATTATATTCCACAACACTTTGTCCCACTAGTCATGAAGTGGCAGTGATGTAACCCAAGGGCCTGGCCAAATAGTCAATGAAGTGAAATAAGAATCATGAGTTTTTAAGTTCAAATCTCAGCAAAGACAAAAAACTAGGCGATTCCTTTCCATTTATCCAAGTTATGGTGGACAAAGTTACCTGATACATGAGTTGGTAGAAGTTAACAAATACCCATGGAATTAGTGGAGGTGCAAGCAAATCAAAAAGAGTGGTAGTGATGTAGAAAGGTGGTGAAGTGTCCACGCAACTCAAGTGGATGATCTTGAATTGAATCTTTCATGTGCCTTCAAGTTACTATAGATAGCGAAGTACAACTACTCTCTTTAATGGCCCAACTACAACTAGTCCCCAAAAGAATAACCAATCACCAAAAAAGTGCAGGACGCAGCTCACACACTGTATGAAACAAGAAGCATAATACTACGCATTTAAAGGGCTTGAATTTTTCTTCTTTCTTCAATTCAAGCAACAAATGAATCGGAGTATTCCAAGTGATCAGTCAAGGCATTGTATGAGCTTTTTGATATTTTTGTCGACTAGCATTATGTGTCATATTCATGTTCAAATGTAGTTCACTTTCTTCTTTATTGGAATGTTTAAGATCAATAGACTGTGGAGTCATCCTTAACGTGACACATTAGATTAATTGTTTTGCACTAAGTATCTTGGCAAAAAAAATATTTTCGAAATGTGGTTATATTAAAATCTAGAAGTTGTCTGGTCAAAAAAAAACAATATTTTTACCAAAATGAAAAATAATAGCTATGTTACTCGAGTCTTGTTCAATAACCTTTACAAATATCCCAAACTCATTCAATCTGACTAATTTATCAACACCGACTTTGTTATCAACCTACAGTATTACAGTTACATAATCATCAACATACCCTATTTAACACTTCGTACGATTTCACCAAATCACTATTTTTACACCTAAAACTGATAAGAGCAGCCCAATGCGATATAGCCCCGACCACAAGGGGGTCAAAGAAGGACCGAACCACAAGGACTTATTTTGTGCAGCTTTACCTCACATTTCTGCAAGAGGCTATTTTCATGACTTGAAACTATAATGAAATAATTTTTAATATAATTTAATAATACAAATAAATTAAAACGGAGAGAAATACAAAATTTCCTGAAGTGAAACCCTGCTAAGCAAGCAGGCATGTCGACGACTTTACATAGTAATTGTCAAATATATAGTAAAATATTTTAAGTTATTAATTACTTTCATTTTAATATTTTTAATATAATTTAGCAAGATAAATAAATTAAAATGGAGAGAAATACAAAATTTTCTAAAGTGGACCCCTGCTAAGCAAGCAGGCATGTCGACGATTTTACATAGTAATTGACGAATATATAGTAAAAATATTTTAAGTTATTAATTATTTTCATTTATAATATTTTTAATATAATTTAGTAAGACAAATAAATTAAAATGGAGAGAAATACAAAATATCCTAAAGTGGACCCCTGCTATGCAAGCAGGCATGTCGACGGAGTGGAGTCTGCTTGAGCAACTCCACTCCCACTTCTTATATAGGAGATAAAATATGGTGATTTTCTACTTAAGAAAATCTTACTCATGCGTAGAACTTACTTTTCATCCTTTTTGACCCCGGGGAGAGAGAAACGGAAAACATAAGCATCTTCAGATTCAGCTATATCAACTAAACCAATGAGTGGCCAAACCTTTCCCAACAAAGCCGACCCACTAAGGGCAACCCCGCCATTAGCATGATTCATAAGATTGTCCCACTCCTCTCTGGCTGGACAAGCAAGGAAAAAAAACCATTGCAAGATGACCCCCAGCATGCTGCTGAGAGTTGATATGCTTGGACGATGAAGTTCTACTAGCTTTAATTGGGACTGAACCAGTATTGATATCTGGTGAGGATTAAGCATGATAACTATATGGTAGAGGAGGGCCACTGTGTGGAACACAGTTGATGGGAGCCACATTATATGGTTGGGGATGCAGCGGAATTGAACCATTTGTTTCACCATAATTCGGCAAAGACAACTGAGATGCTCTGCAATGCATGAGTAAAATGCAACATTAGCTTCCATTATGATAATCTCTAGTATTAAGAAATACCTAACTTGATTCAATAGGACCTAAAAACCAACGTAAGAAGAGCTTCACTGGAGTCAGCAAGTACAGTTCTTACGATGCACAAGTAGGAAATGATTTCTTTACGGATTAAGAAAAAGTTTTATTTCCTACTTATGCATCTTATGATTTCTCAAAGCACAGGAAAGTCACAAAAGCATTGAAACATATTTTGAAAAACAAAAGTTTAGCATCCAAAGAGTAAGAAGCTATTTTGAATCTGGATGGAAAAAGGTGCCCAACAGTTTATCTACTTCACATGAAATTCTAATAACTTCATTGTTCCTCGTAAGGGTGGCACTAGCCATCTAGGACACTCCCCATTTTATCATTTAAAGAGAAGTCAAAACACAAATGGGCATTAAAAATAGAAACCAACTTGATCATATTTGCAAATGACACATAGCATGATAATTAGGGATGACATCCTCACCACAATTAATATTGCTTGGAGGTTGTGGAAAATAAAAAAAGACCAATTTATGTTTATCGCCAACAATAGTTTCTCTATGCATGAAGGCACTATCCAATGACAAATCTTGCTCTATTTAACAAAATTCATCTTTTCATTCCAGTTCCATGTAGGATTAAGAAAATGTACTTTTTGTCCTAGGCAATTTCATGATAATTAGGGATGACTTCCTCACCACAATTAATATTGCTTGGGGGTGGAGGAAAATAAAAAAGAGACCAGTTTACGTTTATTGCCAACAATAGTTTCTCTATACATGAAGGCACTATCCAACGTCAAATCTTGCTCTATTTAACAAAATGCATCTTTTCATTCCAGTTCCACGTAGGATTAAGAAAATGTACCTTTTGTCCTTGGCAATTTCACTGTGAGCAATTAATTCAAAGCAAGCAGATAATTTAGTTTGGTACCTATTATAGACCTCAGATCATTAAGCGAGCTGATGTGGACTCACCCCCACCCCACCCCACCCCACCCCACCGCAACCACACACACGCGTGCCCGCCACCAAGGCTAGACATTTGGAGTACATACGGTAAGTTTTGGCCCACGTGGCTTATATTATTTGTTTGGTTTAATAAATAATTATGATAATATAATTGTTAAAATCTTATTGGGTGTGGGAAGTTATTTGATATGAAGCTTCCCACTACCTCAGTTTGATCGACTCAAATTAGTTGATTTATTCAATACCAACGAATATTCTTTCCAATTAAAGGAGGATTTGGCATCTTACTGGGCACATAATGATGGAAATTTTCTTAAACCGTTAAGTTAATAATGACAAACATGCATTAAGTGGGAGAACATATAAGTTTTGGCCCACATGGCCCATATTTATTGCTTGGTTTAATAAATAATGATGATAGTATAATTGCTAAAATCCTATCAATTGTAGGGAAGTTATTTCACATAAAGCTTCTACTACGGTCCCCGAGTATAGATCTAGTTTGAGACTTTCCCAGTCTTTCCATAGTGATTTTTCATTCACGGTGGAAGATATTATACAGGATCATTGACGATCGTCAACCACATATATAGATCTGGCGAATAATTCCGACCATCTCGTCGGAATAGAATTTCCGACCATCCATTCGGAAGAAATTTTAAAGATCCAGCAAATATTTTCGACCATCCTCTCTCCGTCTCCTGTGCTATAAGGACCATATCTGACTGGTAAAGCCTCCTCCGGTGACCAGATCTGTGCTTTTTCTTTTTCTCTCGGCTCTTTTTCTTTTATTGTATAACCCCTTTCAGGTACTTCAAGTCTGATGCATCTTCCATGGTGGCTTGCAGCGTACATTTTTCTGGCAAACACGGATTTTCCAGAGATCGAGTACAAGGACGGTATCAGCAGTAGGGGAAGGCGACAACAACAATTCCGGCAACCAATTTCTACATCAAATTGCCGGAATCCGACTAACCGATTCAAGAAAACGTCCTCAGTTGCATCTTCTCCCCGGATCAAGTGTACTCGTTTCATCTTTTCTAGTTCATTTGATCTAGGTTTCTTGACTATTGGAGACAGATGCGTCCCATCTCGTTATATATATATATATATATATATATATATATATATATATTTTCAGTCCTTTCTCTCTTGATTTCTTGTCTAATTATCTTGACGGTTCTTGTGGAATTAGTGACTCCTATTTTTCTATTACTTAGTAGGAGTTAGTTGAGACTAGCATATCTATTTCCTGATTTTGTTGCTTTTGGTATACGTGGTGGATTAATTCTTGATTCTTCCTGGGAGATTTTATTCATTATTACATTTGTTTTTTAGCCTTACCTACTTGCTCACCTTATTTTCTTTTCTTATCGTATTGAGTAGTGGCTGTAGAGATCGATGGTGGACTATGGTCATGTCATAGGTCGGGATGGGGGTTGCGGGTTGAACTAGGGTCTAGGTTGAGGGTGGGGTCTAGTTCTAGGATATGGTTTGGGGTTGGGGTGAGGGGTAGTAAGGTTAGGTGGGATAAGGGAGCTTCCCAAGCTGAGGGTTGGGTCTTGAAATATAAGGACTTTTTAGGGTAAGTCTATAGAGCTTGTGAAGATTCTTAAGAAGAGGAGAACTAGTATAGCTTGTGTCCAGGAAACCAAATGGGTACACTCTAAGGCGAAGAATGTGGATGGGTATAAGTTGTGGTACTCAGGGAGCATGAGACATATGAATGGGGTAGGTATCGTAGTAGATGAAGATCTTAGGGGGCAAGTGGTGGAGGTTAAGCAGGTTAATGATAGGTTAAATTTCAATTAAATTGGTCATTGGAGGATCTACGTTGAATGTTATTAGTGCCTACGCTCCACAAGCAGGGTTGGATGATGAGGAGAAGAAGAGCTTTTGAGAGGTTCTGGATGAGGTGGTAAGAGGCATTTCCAGCACTGACAAGCTTGTCGTTGGAGGAGATTTCAATAGGCATGTTGGGTCTTTATCGGAAGGTTATAATGATGTGCACGGCGGTTTCGTCTCAAGAAGCAGAATATAGAAGGAGCTTCAATTTGAGATTTTGCTAGAGCTTTTGTGTTGTGGGTAGCGAATTCGAGTTTCTCGAAAAAGGGAACACCTTATTACCTTTATTAGTTTAGTGGCCAAGACACAAATAGATTTTTTTTGCTCCTTAGAAAGGCAGATAGAGCATTATGTAAAGACTGTAAAGTTATACCTAGCAAGAATCTCTCAACCCAACATAAGTTATTCGTGATGAACTTGGTAATCAAAAAGGAAAGAGAAGGGGTGTGGAGGATCAACCCAGAATTAACTGGGGTAGTTTGACTTTGGCCAATGCCGTGGAAATAGGGAAGAATTTGGTGACTATGGGGAATTGGGAAAGTGAAGAGGATGTGGATAGTATGTGGGAGACGACTGCCAGTTGCATCAGGGAGACCACTAGAGAGGTGTTGGGTATCTCGAGAGGCCGATCTGTCAAACACCGGAGGGACTGGTGGTGGAACGAATAAGTTATAAGAAAGGTGGAGTCTAAGAAGGTGGCCTATGCTAAGTTGGTTGTAAGCAAGGATGACGAGGAGAGGCGAAAAAATAGGAAAGAGTATAAGTGAGCTAGGAGAGAGGCTAAGTTAGAGGTTACGGCGGCTAACACAACAATTTTCGAGAGCTTGTATGCGGCTTTAGAGGAGAAAAATGGGGATAAGAGGTTATACAAGCTTGGCAAGGCCAGGGAGTGAAGGGTGCGTGACCTTAACCAAGTGAAGTGCATCAAGGGGGAGGATGACAAAGTGTTGGTTGAGGATGCCCTCATTAGGAAGAGGTAGCATGTAACACCCCGTAAATTTTTTCGTACACTTATCGCGATTATATGGAGTCCTAAAGACTTGCGTCTGGGTTAAATTAAGTTTATGGCGTTCGAAAGTATCCCGTCAATAGTTGTATGTGTAGGTATTGGAATAAGATTTCCAACGATATAAAGTTTGCCCAAAACAGAGGAGTATTTCATATAAGCGAGCACATTCGAAATTTCAAAACGGTGGCCGGGAAGCCTGTGAACAGTAATTCTGCAGGAAAATTTCTGCAGCTAGGCACTCCAACTTGAGACGATCATAACTCCTTGTACAAAGAGAACTGTGTGATCTGCTATATATAGACAAAAAGCTCCGAGAGTCTTCTTTCGGATGAAATTGGTTTCATCCAAATCCAACATCCGAGTAAGGAGTTATACTCGTTTTACTTCAACCTCTCAAAACAGATTTTTATGAACAGTAAAGTAGCAGGAAAATACTGAGGCCTGCCAGTTTTTGGGTCAACTTTGAACGATCATAACTTCCTCAATATAATGAACTGGGCGAGCTACCATATATCAAAAGAAATATCTTTGAGTCTCCTGTCTAATGCAATTGGTTTCATCCAAATCCAACATCGGAGTAAGAAGTTATACGCGATTTACTTCAGCCTGTCAAAACTGTCCACTGGGGACAGATTCGGGATTTATTTCAATTTTTAGGGTACAATGGTCATTTTCTATTTGGACGAAAATTGGTCTTAAAAACCTGCACTTAGCCTCAATTTTATCAGATTTTATCCAAATTTTAGGAAAGGTGAAAACCCTATCCAATTTCAACCTCAAATATTTTGTGATTCAACCGTAGAAAATTCAAATTGGTTCCGTAGTTGTGTTCACCATCTCGAAAGCTTCAAGAAGCACCCCATGGTTATGTAAGGAGGATCCTAAATACAAGAGTTCATTGTTAAGGTATGAATATTGTTTATTCTTGATTCTTATCCATGAATAAGTATTGATAAAGGATTATGAGTATTGTCTTGATGTTGGAAGATAACTAGAAACATAGTTATGAATTGTTGTGTATAAATTGTTAGTAGTAAATTATGGAAGTTGCTGTGTTGGATTATGGAGGATGAATTGTGGTGATATATCATTATATTAGTGGTTATGTATGCCTAGTGATCATGTTGGTATTGGATGGTGATTAAGAAGGGAAATAAAGGCTAAGAGTGATGTTGAGGGATATTTCATGAAAATGCATGATATGTGAATGTAATAAGAGTATAAGAGGATGTTTGTAGTACTCTTATTGATGAGCTAAAGGATTAATTCCTAGACATTATTTGGTGAAGTTAATACCTAAATGGTAAGGTTTGGTTGCTAATACTAGTTTGCCACAAATGACTTATTGTAGATAAGTGTTCAAAGAGTACGGGAAGTCACTTGTATTGAAGTGGTTATATCAAGGTATGTAAGACATACTCTATCTATTCTTTGGCATGAATAATGACCCATGACACTCTCAAGTAAGCTTCCAACATTGTCCTGCGACACATGACACATACTAACATAATATGATCTTCGACACTACAAATTGAACTTGTTTTCACTTTTAAGATGTCCGACTAGTCAAAAATGTCCATATACTATTGTTGACTCCGAAATGGTTTAATGAGGTATCCATGATTCTCTACTTCATTTTCATGATATTGATTACCTATTTACATGTTTTTCCTATTAAGGTATCATGGTTTCAAGTTCCATAAAGTGTGACCACAAAGTACCCAATCTCAAAGATTAATTGAATTAAGATATGGAATGTCTTTATTTTAAATTGATGATATGATGTATTGTATTAGTACCACTGATTAGTTGGCCATTGTATTATAAAGATTATGTATATATGCTATTCCAGGGGTGGTCCCTGATGTATTGTATTAGTACCACTGATCGGTTGGCCATTGTATGACATATGTTATGTATTGATAAGAATTACGGGAAGTAATGATATGAAAGTAATGTGTAGGTATCCCATCAGTTCTTTTAAGTGTGGTCTACTTATACTGTTTATTCACTGGTATCTGGGTTCTGTTGATCTTTTGTATCTCATCTTGATACTCACTGCCTTACATACTCAGTACATATTTCCGTACTGACGTCCCTCACGGGGGACCTGCATTCATGCCTGCAGGAACAGGTATTTCAGGTCGTACACCTCCGCAGTAAAAGCCAGGACATTCTGTTGTTAGTGGTGAGCTCCAGTTGCTTCGGGGCATCCCAAGTCGTCTCTATATGTACTTTTGGTATTTGCATAAAAGTCTTTTGTGGGCGGGATTTTGTCCAGACCCCAACTCAGTTGTGTATCTATGTAGAGGCTTTTGTAGACATATTGTACAACCATAGGAGTGTTTGGTTGATAGACGTGATGGCTCTGACGGCCAATTACTGTTCATATATATATTTATGCGTGTCTGCTGGGCTGATACAGGTACTGTTTTCTTCTATTTACAACGAAGTGCTGCCCAAATTTCTAATTTTCATAAGTAATGTAAATGTGAAAGTATAGGTTATGAACGGGTTCTCCCGGGCCTCCTCGGCTACGGGTGCCAGTCCGCTCCAATGGGATTTGGGGCGTGACAGAAGTGGTATCAGAGAAGTTCATCCTAGTGAGTCTACAAAGCCGTGTCTACGTAGAATCTCGTTTATCGGTGTGTTGTGCACCACATCTATAAACAGGAGGCTATTGGACATTTAGAGATTGTTTCCACTCTTCATTTCTTAGATCGTGCAATAGATCCCATATTAGAGATAAAGTCATCATCAATCACTTGATCCAATTGTTTCTTTTTTATTTATTATAGTGATGATGCCGGTTACAAGGAGAAAGAATAAGTGAAATTCTAATGGGTCTATTGAAAGGTACAAAACTCATCTTGTTGCAAAAGGTTTTCATCAGGTTGAAGGCTATGATTTTTCTGAAACATTCAGCCCAGTTGTAAAACCAGCGACAATTCACATTATTCTCCCATTGGCAGTCTCGCAAAAATGGTCCCTACATCAGTTAGGTGTTCAAAATGCCTTTTTACATGGCGATCTCGTTGAAGATGTGTTCATGGCTCCACCTCCGGGGTTCGCTCATCCACAATTTCCTCATTATTTCTGCAAACTCCATAAACCATTCTATGGTCTCAAGCATGCTCCGAGGGCCTGGTAAACCAAGTTTCTCCAATTTTTGGTGTCCCTTGAATTTTATCTTTCAAAGACGGATGTTTCATTGTTTATCTACAACTCAGGTAGTATTCGAAACTTACATTTTCGAATAATAAAATAAAGATAAAGCTATTTGTGCGCACGTTAAGGATAGGGCACTAAATTCTCTCGGCGCACAATAGCAGGATTGCAATTGTGGCCAACAAAACGGTGGCTCGACGCCGGAAAACTAATCTACAGACGTCAGCGCACACTATGGAACTTTGTGGCAAAACCCCTGATTTTGATGCATGATGAGGGCTATTATATGTTCAACTTCGAAGATCGAGATCAGGTACTTCGGTCAGGACCTTAATATTTCAATAACAAGCCATTGATCCTAAAGGAGTGGGAGCTGGACTTTACTTTTGATTAGCAAGTGTTGAGCACTATCCCCATATGGGTGAAATTCCCTGGGTTGCCCGTAGGTTACTGGTCAACTGATGTCTTAAGCAAGATGGCTAGTGCAGTGGGTAAACCACTATACACGGACAAATTTACCGAGAAGTCGGAGCAAATTTCTTATGCACGAACTGTTATAGAGGTGGACATCTCCCAGCCACTTCCTGAGATGATTACGGTTGAAACACCAACAGGGCCTTGGGACCAACCTGTTACTTATGATTTGGTACCCAAATTCTGCAATAATTGTGTTATGTGTGGGCATGAGGACCATGAGTGCTGGTGCAACAAAGATGCTGAAGCTGAGCCTGTGCAGCAGGGAAAACGGGGAGTAACCAAAAATCGAAGGAAATGCAACAGGAGGAGGAAGACCAAGCAAGTTTGGATCTCCACGCCTTGATCCCAATCCAGTAGATGTGCAGTGCGTTCAGGGCAATATATCCCTGGAGGTTGGGGTGATACCTCAGGTGCCTAAAACTGTGGAGGGGGGAATGAACACAAGCAACAGACTGCATATACAACACAGTTGGACAGGACCAACCTACCAAACGCTGTAGGAAGCAAGTAGTGGAAGACACTGGTAGAATGGGACAAAGAGGTGAAGCTAGCGGTTCTTCACCACATTGGTACAATCCTCCATGATTTTCTCCACCTGGAATATAAGGGGCCTGAACCAGGCCCATAAGCAAAAAGAGTTGAAACGTTTGCTTGTAAAGAATAAGATTGATGTTCTAGGTTGTGTCGAAACTAAAGTAAAGGAACCTAATATGAAACAAGTGTTGAAGAGGGTAGCAAATGGATGTAATATGGCTTGCAATTATTCCCCTGAATGGGCGAATCTGGCTTATCTGGAAAACCTCTGTGAAAATCAATGTTCTAAAAGTTTCTGACCAGTTTATCCATTGCTGAGTTGAGAACATCGGATCCCAAAGTTCCACGTATCTCACAGTCATCTGTGCTATGGAGAAGATTAGTAAAAGGGAGGAGTTATGGTCTGAATTACTACAACACACTGATGCCTTCTAATCCATGGGTATTGTGTGGTGATTTCAACAATGTCTTACATTCAGAGGATCGGATGGGAACTCCAGCCACTGCTGCTGAAACTCAAGGCTTTCAAAATCTGATTGGCGTTCTACAATTTACACCCTTGATATCAAAAGGCTGGCAATTCACTTGGTGCAACAAGCAGGAGGGGTCCAACAGGGTCTATGGTAAGATTGGTTGGGCATTAGGAAATTATGAATGGATTCAGATTGGACATGTCGAAGCTGAGTTTCTAAATCTGAGCACACACCTACTTTATTTTAATTAGAGTGTGCCAGTCTGCAAAATTGCATCCTAAGCCATTTGGATTTTTCATTAATGTGATGGCACATCCTACATTTCATGATACTATCCAGCAGGCTTGGAACCAAGGTGGTGCTGCTATTAATGTGGAGAAAACTAAAACTGGTTAGGGATTCTCTCAAAGATATAAATTCTTATATGGCCTCCTATATGCAAAAAAATCCAGTTAGCAAGAAAAACTTGAATTTGTACAGTTCCGGCTTCAAGGAAACCTTACTTGTCAAATACTTATGAATCAAGAGAAATGACTAGTGAAGGACATTGAAAAGTGGACTGCAGGTGATGAAACAAAAAGCTAGAGCCACATGGATTGAATGTGGTGACTCAAATACCAAATACTTCCACGCCCAATGGAAGCTTAGAGTCACTCATAATGCAATTGTTTCAATTTATACAGAATCAGGTGAAAAACTTACTAACCCCAAGATGGTAGAGGAAGAATTTATTGTTGTGTTTGCTAGTTTAATGGGGGATAAAATCTCCACGGCTTTGTCACCTAAGAAAAACCCTGTCCCTCTACTTATATGGGGTTGATGTTGACATATATATCGATCATAAGAGCCTGCAATATATCTTCAGTCAGAAAGATCTAAACTTGAGGCAACGAAGATGGCTTGAATTGTTGAAAGATTATGATGTTGATATCTTGTATCATCCAGGGAAAGCGAATGTGGTAGCGGATGCACTGAGTCGTAAGTCTAAAATGGCATCTATAGAAAAGCAGGGGATGATTAAGGATCTTCACCAACTAGATAATTTGGGAGTTCGACTTCTCGAAACTCCAGATGAAGAGGTTATTGTACGTAATGCAGCGTAATCTTCATTGATAGCTGAAGTGAAAGAGAAGCAGTATGCAGATCCAATTTTATTGCAGCTTAAGGAGGATGTGCAGAGTGGCACGACAAAGGCATTTGAGCTTACGCGAGAAGGAGTGCTTCAGTGTCAAAATCGTTTATGTGTACCTGATGTAGTTGAGCTAAGAAAGAGAATTGTGACAAAAGCACACTGTTCAAGGTATTCCATCCATCCAGGGTCGACTAAGATGTATCAAGATTTGAAAGCAATATATTGGTGGAATGACATGAAGAAGAATATTGCTGAATTTGTAGCTGAATGTCCGAATTGTCAAAGAGTCAAAGTAGAACACCAGAAACCCGGTGGTTACATGCAATGTATAGATCTTCCAGTCTGGAAGTGGGACAGGACCAATATGGATTTCATCGCAGGTTTGCCTCGTACATATCGGAAGTTTGATTCCATATGGGTGATCATTGATAGGCTTACCAAATCTGCGCACTTCTTACTAGTTAAGACAACTTATACGGTGGAAGAGTATGCGAAGTTGTATATTAAGGAGATCGTTCGGTTACATGGAGTTCCAATTTCCATTATATCCGATCGAGGAGCCCAATTTACCGCGAATTTCTGGAAGTCTTTTCAAAGGAGGTTGGGGATACAAGTAAATCTAAGTACGGCTTTTCATCCTCAAACAGACGGACAAGCGGAACATACCATCCAGACACTTGAAGATATGCTACGAGCATGTGTATTAGATTTCAAAGGCAACTGGGACGATCACCTACATCTTATCGAGTTTGCCTACAATAATAGCTATCATTCAAGTATCAAAATGGCACCATATGAAGCATTGTATGGAAGAAAGTGTAGATCGCCAATAGGATGGTTTGAAGCAGGTGATGCGGTCTTATTTTGACCGGATCTTGTTTATCAAGCAATGGAGAAGGTTAAAGTGATCCAACAACGGCTTGCAACAGCTCAAAGTAGACACAAATCTTATGTGGATGTTAGAAGAAGAGGACTTGAGTTTTCTATCGGCGATTGGGTATTCTTGAAAGTATCACCAATGAAAGGAGTGATGAGGTTTGGCAAGAAAGGAAAGTTAAGTCCACGATACATAGGTCCGTATAAGATCATTCAAAGATTTGGACAAGTTGCTTATGAGTTAGAGCTACCTCAAGAGCTCTCAGCAGTTCATTCCGTATTTCATGTTTCGATGCTTCACAAGTACATCGGAGATCCATCGCACATCACTACTATGGAAGATGTACAAATTACAAAAGATCTCACTTTTGAAGAAATGCCTATTGCTATTCTTGATCGCCAAATTAAAAAGATAAGGAATAAAGAGATAGCATCGGTAAAAGTACTTTGGAGGAATCAACAAGTTGAGGAGATCACATGGGAAGTCGAGGAAGCGATGAAGATTAAGTACCCTTACTTATTCAACGATGAGGAGGAAGTTCATGAGACGGAAGAAGAACAATAACAAGTAAGTGTTTGTTTTTATGCAAGGATGTTATGATGATGAATATGTTAATTGTAAGCTTGGACATGTCTTAATTGAGTAACTATGCTAACATTCGAGGACGAATGTTCTTAAGGGGGGGATAATGTAACACCCCGTAAATTTTTTCGTACACTTATCGCGATTATATGGAGTCCTAAAGACTTGCGTCTGGGTTAAATTAAGTTTATGGCGTTCGGAAGTATCCCGTCAATAGTTGTATGTGTAGGTATTGGAATAAGATTTCCAACGATATAATGTTTGCCCAAAACAGAGGAGTATTTCATATAAGCGAGCACATTCGAAATTTCAAAACGGTGGCCGGGAAGCCTGTGAACAGTAATTCTGCAGGAAAATTTCTGCAGCTAGGCACTCCAACTTGAGACGATCATAACTCCTTGTACAAAGAGAACTGTGTGATCTGCTATATATAGACGAAAATCTCCGAGAGTCTTCTTTCCGATGAAATTGGTTTCATCCAAATCCAACATCCGAGTAAGGAGTTATACTCGTTTTACTTCAACCTCTCAAAACAGATTTTTATGAACAGTAAAGTAGCAGGAAAATACTGAGGCCTGCCAGTTTTTGGGTCAACTTTGAACGATCATAACTTCCTCAATATAATGAAATGGGAGAGATACCATATATCAAAAGAAAGATCTTTGAGTCTCCTGTCTAATGCAATTGGTTTCATCCAAATCCAACATCGGAGTAAGAAGTTATACGCGATTTACTTCAGCCTGTCAAAACTGTCCACTGGGGACAGATTCGGGATTTATTTCAATTTTTAGGGTACAATGGTCATTTTCTATTTGGACGAAAATTGGTCTTAAAAACCTGCACTTAGCCTCAATTTTATCAGATTTTATCCAAATTTTAGGAAAGGTGAAAACCCTATCCAATTTCAACCTCAAATATTTTGTGATTCAACCGTAGAAAATTCAAATTGGTTCCGTAGTTGTGTTCACCATCTCGAAAGCTTCAAGAAGCACCCCATGGTTATGTAAGGAGGATCCTAAATACAAGAGTTCATTGTTAAGGTATGAATATTGTTTATTCTTGATTCTTATCCATGAATAAGTATTGATAAAGGATTATGAGTATTGTCTTGATGTTGGAAGATAACTAGAAACATAGTTATGAATTGTTGTGTATAAATTGTTAGTAGTAAATTATGGAAGTTGCTGTGTTGGATTATGGAGGATGAATTGTGGTGATATATCATTATATTAGTGGTTATGTATGCCTAGTGATCATGTTGGTATTGGATGGTGATTAAGAAGGGAAATAAAGGCTAAGAGTGATGTTGAGGGATATTTCATGAAAATGCATGATATGTGAATGTAATAAGAGTATAAGAGGATGTTTGTAGTACTCTTATTGATGAGCTAAAGGATTAATTCCTAGACATTATTTGGTGAAGTTAATACCTAAATGGTAAGGTTTGGTTGCTAATACTAGTTTGCCACAAATGACTTATTGTAGATAAGTGTTCAAAGAGTACGGGAAGTCACTTGTATTGAAGTGGTTATATCAAGGTATGTAAGACATACTCTATCTATTCTTTGGCATGAATAATGACCCATGACACTCTCAAGTAAGCTTCCAACATTGTCCTGCGACACATGACACATACTAACATAATATGATCTTCGACACTACCAATTGAACTTGTTTTCACTTTTAAGATGTCCGACTAGTCAAAAATGTCCATATACTATTGTTGACTCCGAAATGGTTTAATGAGGTATCCATGATTCTCTACTTCATTTTCATGATATTGATTACCTATTTACATGTTTTTCCTATTAAGGTATCATGGTTTCAAGTTCCATAAAGTGTGACCACAAAGTACCCAATCTCAAAGATTAATTGAATTAAGATATGGAATGTCTTTATTTTAAATTGATGATATGATGTATTGTATTAGTACCACTGATCAGTTGGCCATTGTATTATAAAGATTATGTATATATGCTATTCCAGGGGTGGTCCCTGATGTATTGTATTAGTACCACTGATCAGTTGGCCATTGTATGACATATGTTATGTATTGATAAGAATTACGGGAAGTAATGATATGAAAGTAATGTGTAGGTATCCCATCAGTTCTTTTAAGTGTGGTCTACTCATACTGTTTATTCACTGGTATCTGGGTTCTGTTGATCTTTTGTATCTCATCTTGATACTCACTGCCTTACATACTCAGTACATATTTCCGTACTGACGTCCCTCACGGGGGACCTGCATTCATGCCTGCAGGAACAGGTATTTCAGGTCGTACACCTCCGCAGTAAAAGCCAGGACATTCTGTTGTTAGTGGTGAGCTCCAGTTGCTTCGGGGCATCCCAAGTCGTCTCTATATGTACTTTTGGTATTTGCATAAAAGTCTTTTGTGGGCGGGATTTTGTCCAGACCCCAACTCAGTTGTGTATCTATGTAGAGGCTTTTGTAGACATATTGTACAACCATAGGAGTGTTTGGTTGATAGACGTGATGGCTCTGATGGCCAATTACTGTTCATATATATATTTATGTGTGTCTGCTGGGCTGATACAGGTACTGTTTTCTTCTATTTACAACGAAGTGCTGCCCAAATTTCTAATTTTCATAAGTAATGTAAATGTGAAAGTATAGGTTATGAACGGGTTCTCCCGGGCCTCCTCGGCTACGGGTGCCAGTCCGCTCCAATGGGATTTGGGGCGTGACATAGCAATCCTATTTTCATATACTTTTGAATGATGAGGGAGGCAAAGATTTAGTGTTGGGGGAGTGGAGAACTCGATAGGGTGTCACTATTATAATTATTGTAGGCATATTAATGCGGAGGAGATTAAGGGGGAGTGAACCAACGTCATAGGTCCATAACTGGGGACGGTAACAACTTGGTTTTAGATTCGAGAGTTATGGGAGATCAAATGCAACATCAATTGGCACAATTAGTAAACTTGTTCCAAGAACGTGCTGCCAATTTAGCCAAACAAGAAGCAATAACTTCTCGCTTGGATGAACTCACAATGGATTTAGAAAATTCGTAAGTCAATTCTGAATCATCTGAACATAGCAGTCAGAATCGAGGTTGGAAGGATAAAGCTGGAGTGGCAGGAGGGTCAAGATCTGAAGGAAGAAGAGCCCGTTTGGATAGGCTAAAAAAATGGTTTTTAAAAAGTTCTATAAAAGTGCTGAAACTTATTTTAAAAATAAGCAGTTACATGTTTTTGAGTACTTTAACTCAAGAGATTGCAGGTTCTCTCTTAACGAACCATCCCCATAGATCGTAGAAATAAAACATCAGATTTCATCTTACAATGTCCCATAACTAGATCCATATCCGTGGATCGTAACTTGATATCAGTTTAGGGAGTTATGGGAGATCATGTTCAACATCAATTGGCACAGTTGGTGAACTTGTTCCAAGAAGAACATACTGACAATTTAACCAGACAAGAAGCAATAACTGCTTGCTTGGACGAACTCACAAAGGATTTAGTAAATTCAAAAGTCTATTATGAATCATCTGAACATAACAGTCAAAATTGAGGCTGAAAGGGTAAAACTAGAGTGGCAGAAGGGTCAAGATATGAAGGAGGAAGTTCCATCATTCCTGAATATACGAAGTTGGATTTCCCCCGGTCTAATGGCGATGAGGGCCCTTTGGTATGTGAACATTTTGTCGACACCAACAAATTCTAGAAAAATAAAAGGTTGAACTTGTTTCTTTTCATTTGGAAGGAAATTCACAACTTTGGTTTCTTAAACTAGAGTCAAGATATGCGTCAACTATTTTAGAGTGTATTCAAACGCCATTGTAACCTTCGTTTTGGGGCACCAATTAAAATTCAAAAGTTGGGCAAATTGGCAAAGTTGCACCAGATTGAGTCTGTGGCAGATTACCAAGAAACGTTTGAGCAGTTAGTTTCACGGGTTGGTACACTCGCACAGTCACAAAAAATTAACTTCATATCACGATCTTGCTAATAATATAACAATTGATATTGAATTCCATAATTTTTCCAGATATGGCTATGATGATGAGTTTATCTCGATTTTATGAATGCAAGTAACAATTTGTTCACAACTATTAGATGTTGGCATGTCAAAGACAACGGATTTCTCACCTTAACATGCCAGATTTGTGAAGAAACTAATCAAATCTAAAATGGAGGAAAGGTGACTTAAGGGACTGTGTCAATTGTGAAGAACTATTCACCCGGGCCCATCGGTGCAAGAAACTATTCTGGATTGATTTTGTTGAGGATGAAGAAGAATTTCCTAAAACGAGGGAAATACTACTACTCTCCACACTTAGTGCTTGATGGCAAACACACTTTGATGGAGCGGAGAAATGTTAGCACACTTTTTTGTCTATCAATAGTTTACTTAAATCAGAAAGTAGGTTATTTTAGTAGCTATTAATTATACAACAACAACAATACCAGGTGTATTCCCACTAAGTACGGTCTGGGAATGGTAATGTGTATGCAGTCCATTCCACTATCTCTGATGAAGTAGATAGGTTGTTTTCGATAAACCTCCGGCTCAGGACAGATAACAGTATAACAAACAAAAAATGTAAGAATAAACACAAAATAGGATAATACTATAAACTATCTATTTAAGATCACAAACATTATTAGAACACTACAAACAAGAAACTACAAATGTAGATACAAACAAAGCACTCCTCCCTACTATTACGGACACACTCCTACCTAAATCCGTTTCCTTAATTCATGTTCTCCACACCTTCCTATCAAGGGGAATGTCCTTCATATATTGTAACCATTTCATGTCAGGACTAATCATCTCCCTCCAATATTTCTTCCGCCTACCTCTACCCCATCTAAAACCATAGCCAGTCTCTCATACCGCCATATTAGAGCCTCTGTGCACCTCCTCATCGTATACCCGAACCACTGTAAGTCTGTAACCACACTTTCCATATCTTGTATTCCAACGAACCTACTCCACCTTTCTCGAATAACCTCATTTCTAACCTTATCTCTCCTGATAAGTCCATACATCCAGCTCAACATCCTCATCTCCGCTACCTTTAACTTTTGGATATGGGAGCTTTTAACTACCAGTCAGTCAGATTGCCACTCGGTAAAACTTACCTTTAAGCTTAAAAGACACTTTCTTATCACACAAGACTCTCGAAGCGAGTCTCCACTTCAACCACCCTGCACCAATACGGTGTGTGACATCCTCGTCAATCTCTCCATTCCCCTGAAACATATACCCATGATACTTGAAACTATCCCGCTTCTAAGTGGCCTAAGAATCCATCTCAACTACCACTTCATCCACATGCGTCGAATCATTGAACTTACATCCCAAATGCTCCGTCTTAGTATTGCTTAACTTAAACCCTTTAGACTATAGGGTCTGTCGCCAAACCTCCAACTTATCAGTAACTGTTTCTCGAGTCTCGTCTATAAGTACAACGTAATCCGCAAATAATATACACCAAGGCACCTCACCTTGAATACGCAGCATCAAAACATCCATCACCAAGGAACCTTACCTTGAATACATAACGTCAAAACATCCATCACCAAGGCAAATAAAATGGGCTAATAGACGATCCTTAAAGCAACCCTGTCAAAATCGGAAAGTGCTCCAAATCTCCTCCTACTATTGTCACATGAGTCTTTGTTCCATCGTACATGTCCTAAATCGACCTAGTGTATGCCACAAGCAAATATGAATTGTACTTGCTTAATGTAAAGAAATCATTTCCTACTTGTGCATCATATGAGTTGTACTTGCTTACTCCAATGAAGCTCTTCTTACATTGGTTTTAGATCCTATGGGATCAAGTTAGGTAATTCTTAATACTAGAGATTATCATAATGGAAACTAATGTTCCATTTTACTCGTTCACTGCAGAGCATCTCTGTCTTTGGTGCTGAATTCTGGTGAAGCAAATAGATCAATTCCGTTGCATCCTCAACCACTTAATGTGAGTATATCTATGTACTGGCCCTCCTCTTCCATATATTTATCATGCTTCATCATCACCAAATATCAATGCTAGTTCAGTCTCAGTTGAAGTTAGTACAACTTCATCGTCCAAACGTATCAACTCTCAGCAGCATACTGGGGTCAGCTTGCAATGGTTTTTTCTCTACTTGTCCAGCCAGATAGGAGCGGTAAGATCTTATAATCATGCTAATGGAGGGGTTGCCCTTACTAGATCAGCTTTGTTGGGAAAGGTTGGGCCACTCATTGGTTCAACTGATATAGCTGAATCTGAAGATGCTTATGTATTCCGAGTTTCACTTCCCAGTGTTGCAAGGGATGAAAGTAAGTTTTACTTATGAGCAAGATTTCCTTAAGTTGAAAATCACCATATCTTCTTATAACTCTTACTGTCTTACAACATATTAATAAGGTGATTTTCAACTTAAGAAAATCTTACTCATATGTAGAACTTACTTTCATCCCTAGCAACACCAGGTAGTGAAACACGGAATACATAAGCATCTTCAGATTCAGTTATATCAACTGAACCAATGAGTGGCCTAACCTTTCCTAACAAAGCCGATCCAGTAAGGGAAACCACACCATTATCATGATTTATAAGATTGTCCCACTCTCTCTGGCTGGACAAGCAGAGAAAAAACTATTGCAGGCTGACCCCCAGTATGCTGCAGAGAGTTGATATGCTTGGACGATGAAGTTAAACTAGATTCAACTAAGATTGAACCAGCATTGATATCTGGTGTCGATGAAGCATGATAACTGTATGGTAGCGGAGGGCCAGCACATGGATACCAGATGATGGGGCCACATTAAGCGGTTGAGGATGTAGCGGAATTGAACTATTAGCATTCGGCATAGAAGACTGAGATGCTCTGCAATGCACGAGTAAAATGGAACATTAGTTTCCCTTACGATAATCTGTAGTATTAATAAATACCTAACTTGACTATGTAGGACCTAAAACCAATGTAAGAAGAGCTTCATTGGGGTAAGCGAGTACAGTTCATATAATGCACAACTAGGAAATAATTAGGCATGACATGGAGCGGTTACAATTTATGAAGGATATGACCCTTGATAGAAAGTTGTAAAGGATGCGAATTAGGGTAGAGGTTTTGGGTAGGAGTGCGTCCATAATAGTAGGGAGGACTGCTTTGTTTGTATCTACGCATATAGTTTCTTGTTCATAGTGTTCTGCTGATGTTTGTGATCTTGAATAGATAGTTTATATCCCATTTTGTGTTTGTTTTTATATTTTTATTTGTTATACTGTTATCTGTCTTGAGCCGGGGGTCTAACAAAAACCTCTCTACTTCATCATAGATAGTGATATGAACTGTGTACACTTTACCATCCCCAAACCCCACGTAGTGGGAATGCACTAGGTATTCTTCTTGTTCTACAATCAATAGCTACTAAAATAACCTACTTTCTGAATTAATTTTACAACAGTAAACTGTAGATAGACAAAAAAAAATGTGTCAACATTTCTCCCTTCCTTCAAAGCGTGTTTGTCCTCAAGCACTATGTGTGGAGAGTAGTAGTATTTCCCACTTTTTCAGCAAATTGTTCTTCATCCTCAGTGAAATCAATCCAGAATAGTTTCTTGCACTGATGGCCCTTGGGGAATAGTTCGTCACAATTGAAACAAGAGTCCCTTAAGTCACCTTTCCTCCATTTTAGATTTGATCATCACAAATCTAACATGTTGTTGAGGTGAGAATTAGCCGTCTTTGACATGCCAACGTCTAACATTTGTGAACAAATGGATTGCTCCTTGCGTTCATAAAGTCGAGATAAACTCATCGTCGTAGCCAAATCTGAAGGATTATGGAATTCAATCTCAATTGCTATATTATCAGCAAGACCGTAATATAAAATTTTTTATGACTCTGGCCGTGAAACTAACTACTCAAACTTTTCTTGGTAATCTGACACACAGACTCAATCTAGGGAAATTTTGTCAATTCGCCCAACTTCTGACTTTTAATTGGTAGCCCAAAACGAAGGTTACAATGGCGTTTGAATTCACTCCAAGACAGTTGACGCATATCTGTCTCTAGTTGAAGATACCAAAGTTGTGAATTCCTTTCCAAATGAAAAGAAGCAAGTTCAACCTTTTATTCTTCTAGAATTTGTTCGTGTCAGAAAAAGTGCTCACATCTGTTTAACCATCCCAAAGGGTCCTCATCGCCATTAAATCATGGGAAATCCAACTTTGTATGTCGAGGAATGATGGAACTTACTCCTTCATATCTTGACCCTTTGGTCACTCTAGTCTTACCCTTCCGGCCTCGATTTTGACTAATATGTTCAGATGATTCAGAATCGACATTCGAATTTACTAAACCGTTTGAGTTCATCCAAGTGATCATCTATTGCTTCTTGTCTGACTAAATTGGCAGGACGTACTTCTTGGAACAAGTTAACCAAGTCAATTGATGTTGAATATGATCTCCCGTAACTCCCTAAGATGATACCAAGTTACGATCCACAGATATGGATCTAGTTATGGGACATTGTAAGATGAAATCTGATGTTTTATTTCTACGAACTATGGGTCTGGTTCGTTAAAAGAGAACCTACAATCCCTTGGGTTAAAAGTACTCAAAAACTGAAATATTTTTTGCTTACCTTTCCATTAAAATGAAATAAATTGAAATGCAATTAGTGGATTAGCCACCTCCTTAATCATAAGGAAATAACTTGCTACAACCACTGAAATGAGAAAGTGAAGGAATACCTCCTTACAGTAGTTCACAGAGAATTAAAAACATCATAATTAATAGATAAGTTATACTAATAACAGCCGGAGAAAAATAGGAAAACATAATTAATAGCTGCAAAAATAATCAACTTTATGATTTAATTTTCCAACAGTAAACTGTTGATAGACTAAAAAGGTGTGCTAACATAAAAGTAGTAGTATTTCCCTCCTTTTTAGCAAATTCTTAGTCATCGTCAATGAAATCAATCCAAAATAATTTCTTGTACTAATGGACCCGAATGAATAGTTCGCCACAATTAAAACAGTCCCTTAATTCGCTTTCCTTCATTTTAGATTTGGCCATTTTCTTCACAAATCTAGGATGTTTAGGTGATAGATCTGTTGTCTCTGACCTACCAGCATATAACAATTGAGAACAAATGGGTTGTTCCTTGCTTTCATAAAGTCGAGATAAATTCAACACCGTAGCCAAATCTGGAGGATCTTGCAATTCAACTGAAATTATTATCAACAATACTGCTGATATAAAGTTCAATTTTTTCTGACCATGTGAGTGTACCAGCCCGTACCAGCCAGCGAAACTAGCTGCCCAAACTTTTCTAGGTAAACTGCCACAGACCCAATCTAGTGAAACATTGCCAATTCGCCCAACTTCTGACTTCTGATTGATGGCCCAAAACGAAGGTTACAATGGCATTTGCATTCATTCCAAAACAGTTGATGCATATCTGTTTCTAGTTGAAGAAACCAAAGTTGTGCACTCCCTTCCAAATGAAAGGAAGCAAGTTCAACCTTTTCTTCTTCTAGAGTTGTTGGTGTCGAAAAAAGTATTCACATCTGTTCAACCATCCCAAAGGGTCCTCATGCCATTAAATCGTCAGAAATCAACCTTGTTATGTCGAAGAATGATGGAACTTCCTTCTTTAGATCTTGACCCTCCTGCCACTCTAGATTTACCCTTCCAACCTCAATTCTGACTGTAATAATCAGATGATTTATAATCGTCTTACGAATTTGCTAAATCCTTTGTGAGTTCACCCAAGCGAGCATTTATTGCTTCTTGTCGGGCTAAATTGGCAGCACGCTATTCTTGGAACAAGTTTACCAATTGATGTTGAATTTAATCTCCCATAACTCTCGAATCTGATACCAAATTGTTATGGTTCCAGATATGGATCTATTTATAGGACGTTGGAAGCCAAAATCTAATGTTGTCTTTCTAGGGCCTATGGCGTTGGTTCACTAAGAGAGAACCTGCAACCTCTTGAGTTCAAGTACTCAAAAACTGAAATATTTTCTAGTTACCTTTACATTAAAGTCAAATAAATGTAAATACAATTGGTAGATGAACCACCCCTCTAATAACAAGGAAATAACTTCCTACAACTACTAAAATAAGAAAATGGAGGACTAACCTCCTTACTGATGCCTAGAGAGAATTGACATCATAATTAATAGATAAATCATAGCAAAAATTGTCTAAGAAAAATAGAAGAATATAATTAATAATTGCTAAGATAATTTACATTCTGATTTAATTTTCCAATGAATAAATTTCACCCATGGTCACTTAACTTTGTGTCTATTGCCCAAAAATTATTTGTCTTTCATTCATTTCATCCATGGTCATTTAACTTTGCTCCGGCCATCACAAAAGTCACTATGGCTGAATTTTGTAATAATCCCTCCGAAAAAAATGATGTGACAACCTCAATTAGTTCTTAATTTTAATTTAAGAGAATATAATACTTTACCCATATCTTTGGCCCATTTTATATGTGCCCAACTCAATTATCCTTATGAATTATATAACAAAAAAATATCCATTTCTTAATAGATTAGGCTACCTAGTGATTCATAGAAAAAAAATTGATTGATATTTTTATGAAATTAAACTAAAATTTATAAAAATGAGGAGAAAATAGAACAACATAACAAGTCTGAAATAAAAATAAAACATTTCATAAATGTACATGCCTATAAATTAGATTTCATAAATTACATTAATTAAATAAATAAATTTAAATAATATGAATTTTATGATAAATTACAAACTTAAACTTATTTATTTAGTTAATGTAATTTATGAAATGTAATTAAAAAATATGTATTAAAAAAAACCTGACTTAGGTCTATTAAAAAAATAGCTAATTTTGGGTTTACATTATCTTGTATAAAAAATGAAAGATAAACTCAACAGTTCTGTTATATATAAATAAAAAATAGAGGGTGAAGATTGTTCAAGCACCTCAAAGGCGAATCCATGGAAAAAAAAAGATGGGAAATTCAACTGATATGCAGAAAAGCGTAAAACTCTAAAAATCTTGGGATATCTGGTAAAAATCAAGGAGCCGCAAATACCAAAGGATGGAAATTTATTTGAAATTATTTTTCATGTGAAGTTGGTTGCTTTTATGTGTTTAGGGATTTTCTAGTGTTGAAGACCCTTTACAAACTATCAAAATCACCCAACTAAAATTTACCTACTAACGGGAAAAGAACACAATTAGACACTTTTATAAATACTAGTTTAGGTGTACGTGCCTTGCGCGGGGACCTCACTTTAATGAGTTCAAACATTACATTAAATAAGATATTTGTTTAAATAATAAATATGAATATAATAATTAAATTTAATATCTTTTGAATATGTAAAGGTGGAGAATTTATTTATTAAATCTCATCTTTACCAAAAATATTTTTAAAAGTTGATCGACATTCATCTATCATATGTAAATTGCAACAAAATAATACAATGATAAAAACATCAAAATAATATAATTAAATCTAATCTTTACACACAGAAATAAAGAAGATATATAAATAAACACATGTTAAATTCTATTATGCTGACAAAAACAGTGAAGAAGTTGAGGGTTAGAAAATCAAGCATCCACCATCTAGACATGCAATCGCATCAAGTTAGAAGAGCATCAACCATATTCTCCCAATAGGCAAACCAATTTGTTCTCTAGTTTAACGTACATCTCAATATTTATAGAAGTATTTCGTTAATAGAGTCCTATTTTAGGATTATTTTTCTAATTGAACAGCAGAAAGAAAAATATTAATTAATTCTCCTATCATATATTTTAGTAGTCTCATATATTTTAGAAAGTCTAGTAAAAAAATATTAATTAATTCTCCTACCATATATTTTAGGAAGTCTAGTTGATATAATAAAAAATAATTAAATAATAAATATAAAAAATAGTGAAAAAACAGTTTTGTCTAAAGAAGAGTCTTGTAATGAAGGGTAAATGGTTCAAATCACTTTTATGAGTGTCTTAAAACTTTTAATATATTATATAGATAGATTATAGATAGATATAGACTATAGATGTTAAGCAATTGATAAGATCTTTTAAAAAATAATGAATAAAATTTTTAAATAAAATATTAATAGAGTCCTATTTTAGGAGTATTTTTTTAATTGACCAGTAGAAAGGAAAATATTAATTAATTCTCCTACCATATATTTTCTGAGTCTCATATATTTTAGGAAGTCTAGTAGAAAGAAAAATATTAATTAATTCTCCTACCATATATTTTAGGAAGTCTAGTTAATATAATAAAAAAATAATTAAATAATAAATTTAAAAAATATTGAAAAGATGGTTTTATCTAAAGAAGTCTCTTGTAATGAAGGGTAAATGGTTCAATATTTTTACACTTTTAATATATTATATTGATAAATTATAGATGTTGAACAATTGATAAGATCTTTTAAAAAATGAAGGAATAAATTTTTTAAATAAAATAACAATACCTTTTATTTTTGCCAAATGTACTTCTACGTTTTTCTTTCTTAATGCATTTTTTACAAAAGTTGTTAAAAGTAATAACAACCTTTTAATTTTACCAAATATACTCCTACGTTTTTCGTTTGCCAAAAAACAAGACAATGTTTGTTAAGTCTTGCCATATATATTTTAAACTCATGATCCCATATATTTTAGGAGATAATATTATAAATATAATTAAATAATAATTAAAAAAAATAGTGAAAAGACGATTTTGTCTAAAGGAGAAACTTTTAATGAAGGGTAAAAAGTTCGAATCACTTTTCTAAGGTCTTCACACTTTTAGTATATTATAGATAATTACATATACATGACCATATTTAATGAATTTCAATTATGACATATATAATATTTACATTAATAGCCGTTTTCTCATATTTAAAAATTTTAAATATGGATGTTTTATTAACAAATCACTGCTTTCTATTTTTTAGGTAACAAATATTATCTTTCAAACAATTTGTTTTTTTAGGAATTTATTTTCTTTATTTCCCGTTCCTAAAAATTTTGAAAATGATGAGTTGTTAATAAAATTTAGGGTGCTGCTAATTTATTTCTTTAATTTTTTAGCATATATATGGTATAAACTATTTATATTTGAATAGTATAATAAAGATGTACACAATATAATATATATAATCAAATTAAAAATGAGAATAATTTGTGGAAGTGGTAAACTAATCTGCTACAACTTTATTAATTCCATAAATATAGAAAATGATTATCCATTATTAATTACACGAATATAATTCCTTAAACGTCCATATCACTACAGAAAGATTATTATTATTATTATATTATAGTAATTAGGATCATTAGCAGTAAAATAATGGCTTAAATAAGAGAGAAAAATTAAATAAGGGAGAAAAATAATGATGAGAGAGAAAAAGAGATATATATTAATTAGGATAGCATTAAGTTTGAAATTATAATTATCTTATTCTTTAAAACTGCTATATACGTAATACTTAAAAAGTAGTGTTATTAGGAGAGTTTTATGTAAAAATTTAAAAGATTTAGATTATATGTAATAATAATAAAAGTTGGAATTGGAGTTGAAAAATTGTGAAAACACTAAAAACTTGTGAAAAAAATTTCGGAATTATTTTTCAAATTTTCATTACCAAACACAACAATTTTCAACTCCAGAATTTTTTTTTGAAAAAAAAGGAAAAATTTTCATGGCCAAACGGTCTCTTAGTCTTGCATTCTCAAGATTTTATAGTTTTCATGCATTCATGCTCAGTTATCGCATGTTATTTAGTTAGTCCTTATCTCATAGGCACAGTACTCCACAGTTTTAGTCCAGTTATTTAGACTAAGTTCAGTTCAGTGTTACATGATCAGTATTCAGTCATCAGTTATTCAATGTTCCGATATCGGTAGTTTGTATTCTGATATCAGCTACTCAGTATATAGGAGCTAGTTATCCCTTTTCGTAGATTTCAATCATTTCGTCACCCAGGCATCAATTATTCAAGTAATCAGATCAGCTCTGTACATGTATGTTTGATTTCGTATGTTTGTGTATCCATGCTTTATCATATCCCAACTTCAGTTCTACGTGATTTACCAGCTTATCAAACTATGTTTATTACTAATGTTTTAAGATATTTCAGCTTCAGTTTACTTCAGCCTCTTGGTGAGTTTATTGCACTTAGCTTGGATGTATTAAGATTGCGTATGAAATCAGTTTTACTTATTGCATTCACCCCTACATACTCAGTACATTCCAGAAGTACTGATCCACATATACGTCTATGTGCTACATTGTCTCATAATGTAGGTACAAGTTATAGCCTTGGCATCATAATCAAGTAGTTACAATTCCATCCAATAGGTGATGAGTTCTCCTATTTCGGGGACTTCAGTCAGATTGTTCATGTACTTGATTTTATTACTCATATGTGTTGATTAATGGTAGCTTGGGTCACGTCCTAGCTATCTATAGTTAGCATCATATAGGCTTCATAGGTGTCAATCAGAATCAGTCATGTAATTTCAATTTCTTCCTTCAGATTTATCAGATTTTAAAACTTTATCAGTTACATACTATTTTAGATTTTCAGTATGATTATATTTCCGCACAACAAAACTTGTTATTTAATGTATTAAGTTTCTTAACAGTATGCCAGTTCATGGGTTAACTTAGGATCACTTGTGGTTTCTAGCACCATGTGGCATCTAGGTTGTACTCCCGGAGTATTACAAACTTTGTATCAGAGCATAGAGTTCAAATATCCTAGGGTGTCTATGAAACTGTGTCTAGTAGAGTCTTGCGAAATGGTACGGAGACGTCTATACTTTTCTTCGAGAGGATACAGGATATTTAAGAAATGTTTCCCTTCTTTTATGTCTTAGACCGTGCAGTAGTAGTGTTCCCTCATACCTGCTTACATTAATTTATTTATGCCAACTCCGCCTTATTCTTGATGCAATAGAAATAGTAAAGCTTAAATCCTTATAGACAGAGTTTTCTCAGCCAGTCCCCACAGACAGTTATGGAATTGCACGTAGGCTAAAAAGTATCCCAACAGTGCTTTTAAGTTTTGAAGTTTGAAGGACTTCTTTCATGTTTATAAAAATTATGCACTAAGACAAAGTCAGATATACTTTCAGATCCCTTCTCAATATCCTTTGACATCATGTGACCTAGAGGTAGAAGCATGAACCCAGAAGTTTAGCAGTAGTGGAGTTGAGATAGTGTTATTTGGATTAAACAGATTATGTATCGATGGGGCTAGTTGTTTGAAAAGTGAATCAATAGGCTTGAAGCAGTGTATGCAAGAATTTATGTATGTTGACTCAAAATTATATGTTGTTGATGTTGGGTATATTGGTGTGATGGTAATTTTCATGGTTTGAATGTGATGTTAATAGGCTATGAAGGAAGTATTAGCAATGGATTTTACACTTTCATTGTAGTCTTTTGGGGTGAAATTATATATGTGTATTGTTACATCTCGGACTCTAAAGTAATATAGTTGCAGTTCAGTTTAGAGTTATAAAAAAGGTCCACAAACTTAAAATGATGGCCTGAACTAACGGGGAGATGATAGAACAAGTAACCAAGTCAAGCTCTCGGATTCTGTAGACACATAATTTTGTCCCTCCCTGAAAGCATTCTTACCATTTTACCCCCGTCTTAGTATGTGCCCTCACCCATGTGATAACCCCTTCACAAAAAGACAAAAATAACAATTCCTAACTAATTTTATCTTATTCTAACAACCCCTTCCTATTAAAAATGACACATCACCATCACCACCCTAACTACCCATGTGATCCCCCCCCTCTTTTTTCTTGTCCACAAAGAAAAAATATATGGGGGACCCACCAAAATCCCACTTCATAACAAATCCATGCCCATTATAAAAGAAACAATTCTAAGAGGGAAAAAGGGAGCTCATTCTTTGATCATCATCTTCTCCACAATAACAATAATCACAAAATAATCTTCCTCACAAGAACAACAACAATAAAAAAAAAAGGGCGCCGATGAACGGGTCATTATTTGTTGAGTTGGATTATTGGTGTTAAGGTTTGGCTCGAGGTTTCCGGGTGCGGACTCTCTTTATTCGAATAACATTGAGTTTGAAAGCTTTCAATTTAAGGTCCAATTCTTTCTTCTCTTTCATTTAATTCTTATGTGATTGTGATTGCGTGTGATACGATACCGTGGTTTGTTTGTTGATGTGAACTGCTGGTGAAATTTGGGTGTGTGATATGCTAAGCATGATTGGTGAATTTTTGTTATTCTCGATTGGTGGATTGTGTATTGAAATGGGTTAATCACGTGGTTGAGAATAAATTAAGGTAGGCATTAAAAATGGAGGAAAATGAATATTGATTAATTTTGATGTATTGATAATGTCGAACATGATAGAATTGTGATACGTTGAACTTGGTAGGCAAACGTAGGCCGGTTAGGCAAATTTAGGAAGAATGATTTGTTGGAATGTTTGAATATGTGCGTGAATGGTACTTTCTACTTTATTGCATGAAAAGTTTAAATTGTACTCATTTGATCGGGGAATGCCCCAAAGAATTTGTATTGATTTATCCGAGGAATGCCCCGAAGTAGCATGTACGTAAAGGAGGCTCGTGATCAAGGCCCGGAACATCGGGTGGAGTTTAGTTTAGGATTAGTTTATAATAGAATAGGTTTTATATTTCAGCACCTCTTTTATTTTGGATTGTATAATTTGGACTGAACATTATTTTGGTTTGTTTTGAATTTTGTGTGATTTATTTGTTTGCTTGTTTTGTGTGTTTATGTGGTTTGTACATTTGTAATGTCAAATTAGCCGATACGCTCCACCAAGAGACCGTGGTCGAACCACGGGACCGAGGGGTGCCTAACACCTTTCCCTCGATCAACAGAGTTCCTTTGACAGAATATCTATTTGCAGATCAGTTTTTAGAGTCAAACCATTTCGAAAAGAATTTTACAAAGGTGACTTGGCACACCGGATTATGTCAAGTGGTGACTCTGAATATGAAAAAAATAATGTAAATAATCCATTTTTTTTTAAACAAATTTTTTTTATTTTTGTCACCTTAATAATAAAACCCTTTCGAACTTAAAATACATATCTTTTGGATGTTGAAAAAGGGGTGTGACAGCTCTGGCTACTCTACTGGGGAGAATTTCAGAATTCGAGCTTTTTTGGAGTCGTATTGGCTTTGTTTGGCATTACGAGTGTATAAGCATTGTTTGTGATTTTGTTTGTATTTTCACTTTTGTGTATTTTCATGCTCTTTGTTTACAGTATTTATCCTATGTGTTACCGCTTTTATATCTGATATCATGTGCATAACTCGAGTCATTCTTTCCGCAACAAGTCTTGAAGCGCTCGTCGTGCGCATGAACTCTAGTTGAGTCACCTTTATTTTAGGGGGGGAGCCGTTGGATGTATGGAGTAGGTGGAAAGCTAAGCAGCCACTATCGACCATATGCTCCCCGAACAGCCATGTTAGTGAATCCCAACGTAGGTTATCCTTTAGGTCATGCTTATGTGCATCATATTGAAGACCTTGCAGGGCCCACTTGGCCCTTTGTAGGAGACTCACCTCTAAGGCATCCCTACGTGCTAAATGTTGTATCTTTGAGAGTAACGAGGTTATTCGACCGACTGGTTTGGTCAAAAACATGAGTTAGAAGCAAAGTGTGTAGGCAAGAAATTGTTGAAAAAAAAAGAGTGAAGAAAAAAAAAAGATATGGTAGTTTTTAGGGTTCTTTATGGATTTTGTTTTTCACAATTCAAAAATTAATTTTTTTTTTTACTTTTTGCACTCATTTCCCACAAAATCAAAAACGTTAAAAAAATTTCCTTTTATTTCTTTAGTAAGAATTCATAATTCGAAAACTCAAAAAATATTTTTTCCTTTCAATAGGAGCTTTGTACATTCTTATATAGTGAAAATGCCAAAAATATTTTTCTCCGTAATTGTTGGTGTCAGTTTTAGTTGAAGTGTCTAATTAAAAATCCAAAAAAAGATTTTATTTGTTTGTCTTTGGTTGTGTCTCTTAAGTTAGGGTCAATCTATTAGTTAATCATTAATTGTCCAATCTGGACGAACTACGCACCCCTGATTCTCCTCTTTCGGGAGTGAGATACGTAGGCTTCCTATTGTTGGTTCGGGGATCTTATTTGAAAAATTCAAAAATATTTCTTCACTCTCTATTTAGAGTAGGCGTTTCATATACATCTTTAAAAGAAAACTACAAAAAGATTTTTCATTTAATAGGTTCAAGTTTCATTTTCATATGAAATTCAAAATCAAAATCCCAAAAAGATTTTCTTTGGTAATCATAGGTTTCATTTTGTATAGGGATGTTAAAGCCTACGAATTCAAAAATATTTTCGTCATTTCTTTTGACAATTTTTTATTTTTCTTTTCTTTTTAAAGTTTCAAGAAAAAGAAAAAAGAAAGAAAAAGAGTTTAATCGGCCATTTTGGCAAGATTTCACGAACTACACACACCTGATTCTCCCCCTTCAAGAGTGAAATACGCAGGCGCCTTTCTTGGGTTCGGTGAGCTTTTCAAGAAAGAAAAAGAGGTTTTGAAAAACTGTTGAACTCTAATCATTTGCTATCTCTTGTCCAGTTAGTTTAAGGTGGTTGGTTTGTGGCATTTTGGCAGGTCCTCCATATTTCTCCAAGTCACAGAGAAAGTTATGGACAACAAGGATACCGAGTTAGTTATCACTAATCAGATAGGGAGTTCGGGGAATGAGAATATAGGAGATAATGAAGAGATTCAGAAATTAAGGCGGCAAATAATAGAAATGCATCGAGCTTGGGCTAATGGGTTGCCGCCTCCTCCAGTTCCCACTGATAATCTGGAATATCTTTCTAGCTTGCCTCCCGTGTCACATGTACAATTTCCCATTTTTGTTGATATGCTACAACATGCATCAAGATCGACTCCGGGGCAACAATATCCAACCACTTCCAAGGTTCATTTCCTCACTCCCCAATCTAAGACTACCATATACTCAGCTCCATCTGCTATTCATGCTCTTGCATCCCCACTCCCGTCTGAAGCTCCTGCTCTTAATGTCAATCCAACGGTTGTGATTCCTCACTCTACAAATGACCCTGTATTGAATTTTTTTAGTGATCAGCATTATGCTCTCGAGCCCACATTTAAGTCGACTGGTCCTTACGACTGTCCTCAACTGCCTGAATTTTCTCCAAATACTGAGAATCCTATTATGACAGAAGAACAAGAGGAAATATCCAGAAAATTGAGAAGTTTGGAACTGACTATGAAAAACTTGCAAGGACTTAGGGGGTACAAAAGTGTCTCATATAAAGATCTGTGCATGTTTCTAGGTGTACATATTCCTTTTGATTTTAAAATGATGAAGTTTGAGAAGTATGATGGACATGGTGATCCTGTTGCACATTTGAGACGCTATTGCAACCAGCTAAGGGGCGCTAGAGGGAAGGAAGAACTACTCATGGCTTTTTTCGGTGAGAGTCTTTCAGGTCTAGCTTCAGAATGGTTTGTTGACCAAGACATTGATAAGTGGATTAGTTGGGATGACCTAGCTAATGTATTTGTGCAACAATTTCAATAAAATGTGGAGTTGATACCTGACGAAAAATCCCTAACTGGTATAAAAAAGAAGAATACTAAGAGTTTCAGGGAGTATGCGATCAGATGGCGCGAACAAGCTGCTAGAGTAAAACCGCCAATGAAAGAAAGCAAGATAGTGGAGGTGTTTATTCAAGCGCAAGATGAAACATATTATCAACATTTGTTACCTACATTGGGCAAGCCATTTATTGAGGTCCTTAAAATAGGGGAGATGATAAAGGATGGAATTAAGACTGGTCACAGTGTGAGTTTTGCAACATTGAAAGCGACTACTCAAGCAATTCAAAAAAGGTTCGAGAAGTGTTGGAGGAAATAAAAATAAGGAAGATGCATCTGCTATTATAGTTGAACAACAGGCATATGCAAGAGGACCATACCATCGTTACCCACGGGCTCAAACCCAAGTTTATGGCCAAGTTCCACAGAATCCTTCCCAAAATTCATTATATTCCATTCTCCCATCTCCATATCAAGTGTATAATGCGCAACCATATGTTTAACCCCCTTCTTACCCACACTAGCGCGCGCCAACTCTGTTGAGTTATCCTCTAACTCCACATACATACCGAAGCCCTTCTAGGCCTGGTTTTCAATTTAACCCAAATAGTGAAATGAGACAGAAGTCAAGGGATAGCTTCACACCCATTGGAGAGTCGTATGAAAGTTTATTCCAGATATTGGTATAGCAGGGCACGATCACTCCTTTCCTTGGGTATAATCCTGACCTATATTCAAGGATTTTTGATCCTAATGTATGATGTACATATCATTCCAATGTTCAGGGTCACAGCATTGAAGATTGTCGTGCTTTGAAAAGAGAAATTGAAAAGATGATTCAAGATAAATCAATCATGGTGCAGAACATTGACAGTGAGGAAAACTCTAGTCATGCTGATATGAAAACCAGTGGCTAAGATGTTAGGCTAAGCAATTGAGAAGTCACCCCTCTCCTTACCAGGAAGGCGTTCGGTAGCTTGTTTTGTTTTATTTTTTGTTCTCTGAATTATTTCAGGGTTGTAGTTTGGGATCTGTCTTGTTTTGTCCTTTTGTTGTTTATGTTCAAACTCTTCTATCTTTTGTTTCGACTAAATAAAGTGTCTCATTTTCCTTTGTGTTTTAAATATGTGTTGTTTTTTTTGTTTTCTTTACATAGTACATTTTGTGTTGACTCTAGTGATATGACATGCTAGTGAATTTTTTCAGCTAGATCTTAAATCCAGTTTAAGCATGAACATTGAATCAGAGGGTTAAAGTTAGAAAAGGAGAGCATATGAGAAAATAGATAAAGTGCTGAGACATTTGGTGACAAGTTAAGGCAATTATTTTGAGAATCACAAGAACAACTTGGTCATCGATCGAAAGGCAAGTCCCAATTAGGCCAAATAGTGGACGTGTGATCCCTATATCAAGAGAAACAAGAAGATAAGCAGCTCCACGAAAGCATAAGTCATTTGATGTGAGGAATGTACAACAAAGGCGGAGTTTTTAGAAGAAGTAGTGACACACGCAAATGATCTTCATCTCTCACTTTCATATTACATGATATGTACTTGCATTTTCAAGGATTGATATGACGAAGGTATTTCATTCTACTATCGAAACATCGTGTCATCCTTTATTTACCCCATTTAAGCTTCAGTCCTATTTTATTTCATACCTCTCTTTTGGAATCAATATAGTTAGCAAAGCTCAAAAGAAAAGTGTCGAGCAAAATAATAGATTCATAAAAAGTTCAAAAGAAAAAGAGAAGAAAAAAATATGTCCAAAAAGAAAAAAAAGTGTCAAGACAAATAGAGTCAGAAAAATCCAAAGAGAAAAGAGTCAACAAAAGAAAAAAAATAGAATCAAGTGAAAGAACAAGATGCCAGAACTACGCGTGACCTGATTCTCCTCTCTCGAGGGTGAGATACGTAGGCTGCCCTACTAAGGGCTTGTTCCAACCAAATAAACAATTTAGAATCACCCAGTCAAAAGAAACTGGGGCATGAGTTGATCCTCATTGTTTGAGTCAATTCCAAAAGTTGTAAGTCCCAACCCACTTCAAGTATCGTTTGGGCCTCATGTCATCCTTTCTTTCTAACCCTATCCAAAATCTAAGTTACAACCAAAGAAAGACCTTCAGATCAATCTTTGGGGATGTTAAGGCAAAGCATGCAAGGGATATGATGATGTATTTTGGAACTACCTGTCTTCCTCAGCACAAGGAATCAAGAGAGAAACAAAAATGAGAGAGTCTTATTGGTGAAAACCCTCACGGGCGCCGTAAGGCAATGGTAATTTGAGAGAAATAAAAATGAGAGAGTCTTCTCAGTGAAAACCCTTATGGGCACCATAAGACGATGGTGAGCTGAGAGAAAAATAAGAGAGGTTTGTTGGAGAAAACCCTTTAAGGTGACACTAGCCGAATGAGGTCTCCGAATGTAATTGGTCCAAGGAAGCAACTCAGTTTCAAAGCCATTAACCCAACAACAACTGGTGGAAGGTGTGGATGGAAAGATCAGCCAGATTAATCCAAAATGCATGGCATAATCATTACAGTTGACAGTCATTTTTAGATAATTTTTTTATTTCTTTGTTTCAAATGGGGACATTCATTGTCTTTTCTTTATTCTTTATATTCTTATTTTTATTTTTCTTGGGTCAGTTGTCCAAATAAAAATCACTGTCATTTTTTTCTTGTCTTTGAGTCAAGTCCTTGTCAAAACAAGTGAGGAAATATTTTGAAACTGCTACCAGCTTCTCCAATTGCACAAAGCAAGACAAAAGTCAGCATATAAAAGAGACATGATTCTTAGCTGAAATAAGGCATACAAATTTTGTCAACAAACAAGTCTGGGAATTCATGAAAATACCAAGGTTCAAAGGGTTTATTTGAGGAGCATGACAAAGCAGAGATACTATGTTTGTTTCAGAGTCACTCTTAATATCTGAGTTTGGGTCAATGATGCAGCAAGTCAACGACCTATGTTAATGGTTGGAAGCAAGGTTAAATGTGATGGGGGCAAAAGAGATTGCCATGAAAGCTAAGCCACAAACCAACCACCATGTTTTTAAACTAACAAGTTTTCTTTGTATGAAATAGGAACACATGCTACCTTCGAATCAAGGATTTCAAAGCCTAAACATCAAGGGCCGTAATATTCACACTTCTACAAATGCAAGAGGCAATGTTGCTGCACATATTTGGTATTCAAACCCATGGTAATTCAAGTGGAATTTGTAAGGAGATGCACTTCCTTGTTTTTGTAGCTCTAGCAACATTTGTAAAGAGATGCACTTCCTTGTTTGGGTAATTCCATCAATATTTGTAAGGAAACACACTTCCTTATTTGGTAAATCCAGCAATATTTGTGAGGAAACACACTTTCTTGTTTGGTAATTCAATCAGTATTTGTAAGGAGATGCACTTCCTTGTGTGGGAAATTCAAGCAACATTTGTAAGGAGATGCACTTCCTTGTTTGATAATTCAAGCAACATTTAAAAGGAGACGCACTTCCTTGTTTGGTAATTCGATTGGCATTTGTAAGGAGATGCACTTCCTTGTTCGGGTAATTCCAACAACATTTGTAAGGAGACACACTTCCTTGTTTGGTTAATTCCAGAAACATTTGTAGGGGGACACACTTTCTTGTTTGGACAATTCAAGAAACATTTGCAAGGAGACAGACTTCCTTATTTTGGTAATTCAAGCGCTATCATAAGGAGATGCACTTCCAAAGGAGACATACTTCCTTGTTTGGTAATTCAATTGGTATTTGTAAGGAGACACACTTCCTTGTTCGGGTAATTCCAGCAACATTTATAAGGAGACATACTTCCTTGTGTGGGAAATTCAAGCAACATTTGTAAGAAAATGCACTTACTTGTTTGATAATTTAAGAAACATTTGTAAGGAGACGCACTTCCTTGTTTGGTAATTCGATTGGCATTTGTAAGGAGACGCACTTCCTTGTTTGGGTAATTCTAGCAACATTTGTAAGGGGACACATTTCCTTTTTTGGACAATTCAAGCAACATTTATAAGGAGACACACTTCCTTATTTTGGTAATTCAAGCGCTATCATAAGGAGATGCACTTTCTTGTTTTGGTAATTCAAGCAACATTGGAGACACACTTCCTTGCTTGGGAAATTCAAGAAACATTTGTAAGGAGATGCACTTCCTTGTTTGTTTAATTCAAGAAATATTTGTGAGGAGATACACTTCCTTATTTGAGTAATTCAAGCGGCATTGGTAAAAAGATGAACTTCCTTGGTTTGGTAATTCAAGCGGCATTGGTAAGGAGATGCACTTCCTTGTTTTGATAATTCAAGCAACATTGGTAAGGAGATATATTTCTTTGATTGGGTAATTCGAACTTTGCTTTTGGATAATGCACATCCTAGTAGTCCCCTTGATTTCTAGAAAATGCACTTTCTAGCTAAGTTATTGCACTTAATCCTTTGGAGACGCACTTTCTTGCTAGTTTTCATTTGTTAGGTAACACACTTTTTAACTAAAACTTGTATCTCTAGAAGACGCACTTTCTAGTTAGAATCTCTCACTTTAATTCTTCGGAGACACCCTTCCTAGGCTTGGTTATTCAATTTTACTCTCAAGAGATACATTTCTTGGTCAGAGTCTTGATTCATCATTACAACATGCAAGTAGATATGATGTGACTTTCCCAAAAGTCTTCTGATAATAAACTGGGGCAAAAATTTAATTCTTTTTATTGAACTTTACTTTTCTGGCAAACGAAATTTCTCTTTATAATAATTCTTTTTTCGGATAATTTTCTTTTAGTTTTTATGTGATTTCAGGTGCTCGCCTATAGAACAAGGCAAATAAATGAAAAGTCAAGCAACAAACTGAAGAAGTTGAAAACAAATCAACAAGGTGAAAAGATGAAAGTTAACGGATTGAAAAATAGCAAGTCAGGGGCCCACCTGAAGAACATGGTGAAGAAATTGAAAGTTAAGTAATGAGGTGAATCATTGGAAAACCAAGCAACAAGTTGAAGAAATTGCAAGTCAAGAGACCGCCTGAAGAATAGGGTAATGAAACTTAAGTCAGGAGTCCAACAGAAGCTGTATAGATAGGATTTTTGTAATTTCATTTATGTTTTAACTTGTAATTTTTATTTTTGATGTAATGAAAGAGCCATGGACAGGAGCCTCGACGGGACCTCACTCGACTCTCCAACTCGGTCGTCCTTCCTTTTGTTTCTTCCTTGTGAATAATGGTCGGGTCAAAATTCTATCTTGTTGTCTACTTTTTTGTATGAAAATATTTTGTGTTTACTTGCAAAGAGGGGCATAATGTAGACACATAATTTTATCCCTCCCCGAAAGTATTCTTACCATTTTACCCTCGTCTTAGTATGTGCCCTCACTCGTGTGATAACCCCTTCACAAAAAGACAAAAATAACAATTCCTAACTAATTTTATATTATTCTAACAACCCCTCCCTATTAAAAATGACACATCACCATCACCACCCTAACTACCCATGTGATCCCCCCTCCTTTTTCTTGTCCACAAAGAAAGAATATATGGGGGACCCACCAAAATTTCCACTTCATAACAAATCCATGCCCATTATAAAAGAAAAAATTCTAAGAGGGAAAAAGGGGGCTCATTCTTTGATCAGCATCTTCTCCACAATAACAACAATCACAAAATGATCTTTCTCACAAGAACAACAACAACAACAACAACATAGAAAAAGGGCATCGGTGAACAGTAACCAGTGAAAAATAATCGGTGAACAGTAACCGGTGAACAGTATCGATGAACAGTAACGGCGTGAAAAGTGACAGTGAACGGGTCATTATTTGTCGAGTTGGATTGTTGGTGTTATGTTTTGGTTCGAGGTTTCCGGGTGCGGACTCTCTTTATTCAAATAACATTGAGTTTGAAAGCTTCAAATTTAAGGTCCAATTTTTTCTTCTCTTTCATTTAATTCTTATGTGATTATGATTGCGTGTGATTCGATACCGTAGTTAGTTTGTTGATGTGAACTGTTGGTGATATTTGGGTGTGTGATATGCTAAGCATGATTGTTGAATTTTCGTTATTCTCGATTAGTGGATTGTGTATTGAAATAAGTTAATCATGTGGTTGAGAATGAATTAGACTGGGGATTAAAAATGGAGGAAAATGAATATTGATTAATTTTGATGCATTGATAATGTCGAACATGATGGAATTGTGACATGTTGAACTTGGTAGGCAAACGTAGGCCGGTTAGGCAAATTTAGGAATAACGATTTGTTGGAGTATTTGAATATGTGCGTGAATGTTACTTTCTACTTTATTGCACAAAAATTTTAAATTGTACTCATTTGGTCGGGGAATGTCTCGAAGAATTTGTATTGATTTATCCAGGGAATGCCCTGAAGTATCATGTACGCAAAGGAAGCTTGTGATCAAGGTTCGGAACTTTGGGTGGAGTTTATTTTAGGATTAGTTTAGAATAGAATAGGTTTTATAGTTCAGCACCTCTTTTATTTTGGATTGTATAATTTGGACTGAACATTGTTTTTGTTTGTTTTGAATTTTTTGTGATTTGTTTGTTTGCTTGTTTTGTGTGTTTATGTGGTTTGTACATTTGTAATGTCAAATTAGACAATACGCTCCACCAAGAGACCGTGGTTGAACCACGGGATCGAGGGGTGCCTAACACCTTCCCCTCTGTCGACAGAGTTCCTTAGCCAGAATCTTTGTTCGCGGATCAGTTTTTAGAGTCAAACCGTTTCAAAAAGGATTTTCCAAAGGTGACTTGGCACACCGGATATGCCAAGTGGCGACTCTGAATAAGAAAAAAAAGAATGTAAATAATCTTTTTTTTTTGAAACAAATTTTTTTCATTTTTGTCACCTTAATAATAAAACACCTTCAAACTTAAAATACATATCTTTTGGATGTTGAAAAAGGGGTATGACAGATTCTAATAGTGATGCTAGTATGTTGTAGAACAACAATAAGGGAGGATGATGCCAAACCCATTCTCATCTCAATGCAAAGTTTTTCAGTCATCACGATATTTACTCATGCCTTACATGTCAGTTCCATGATCATAGTTCATATTTATGCACAAAATAAAGAATCATGTACTCTCCCAGTTCCTATATGAGTAGTTTCAGTTCATTCAGCAGTACAAATCACGTTCCATAAATTTATGAACTCCAAACTTAGGTCATACAGCTCATGACTCATGCACTCATGCTTTACAGAATGTTCAGTTCCAAAACTCATGCTACACTCTTAATGATCAGTGAAATTCAAATTATGTCATGCATGTCCTCAGTTTAGACCTCTTTGATGAATTCATGTCATTTATACTCTATTCCTCAAGCCTCATTAGCCGCTGCGAAGGATTAAAACTTAAAAATCAATATTATTTAACACAAACAACGAGCAGATATACTCCACCAGCTCTTGTTTCTTCTTTCAGCAGACTCTGCTACCATACTGTCACTTGTTGGATAAATCACACAATGATTTCTCTTTTCTACAAATATTGGTCCACCAGTGAAATGTGGCATTTTGTTTGGTCAGTTTATGATGCAACATTATTTCTGTTTACTAGAATCTAGAAGTTGAACTGACACTATTTCCATATATAAGAAAGAAGCAGCATAATACTACTCCGGCAGAGAATATCACGCTGAAAGGCCTTATTTTTTAATTCTTTCTTTAATTCAGGCAACAAATGAATCATAGTATTCCATGTGGTCAGCCGAGTTCTTTGTTTTCCTTCATTGTTGAGGTTTTTGATATTTTTGTTAATGAGCATTATGTGTCATACTAGGCACAGGTTATGTAACGACCCGAGCCTAGGCCTTAGCCGTGACGAGCATCCCGAACCATGAAGGCCCGGAACACCCATTCTCTATCTGCTTATCATACACAACGTTCGTAATCATAATAAAATGCGGAATTGAAACTGAGTACGGAATACATGGTCAAGTTCTGCAACATTTCTGAATAATACTATGTGACATCAGTCTGCGAAATATCTACTAAGAACACAAACATCTGTCTGAAAAGAAACTGGGACAAGGCCCCCAGTAAATCAAAAACATAATAAATAAGATAATGTCTGACATAATTAGGCCTTCTGAATAATAGAAGGCTCACCACTGCGAGATCGAGTCTGCAAATCCGAGAATGTCTACTGAGTAGCTGGACCCCTAGACTGTGCCTTAGGACCTGGAAGAGGGGGGGGGGGTCAGCACAAAAGTACTGGCACGCAAAAAAATCCCAAAAATAGTATAATGGAACATACATATATACATATATATATATATATATTAAATGAAAGCAATTTTTCATCAAGACATCATGTATAAAACTGTTTCCGAAAAATACATGGGCACTTTCTGAAAACATGTAACCTGCCTGTTCATTTCAAATCAAGATCTGTGTTTTACTTCTGAGTTAGATGGTATTCCCCTACAAGTCTGATATTCCACGGGCTGTATGGAATCCGCTTGGAGTGTCTGAGTCTGATACGCCACAGGACATTTAAGTCAGCGCATAATAGTATACCCGGGTCGGCAAACCACGGTTTTAGGCAATGAGTCGCTTGAACTCAAGCCCTCTTCGGGGAGCCACCTAACATCTCTGTATGCCTATTTTTAACCTTTTCTGTACATGCAACATTCTAAATGTCTAAAATCATGAAAGTCTGATATGTCTGTTAGTCTGGGTCTGATCTGGCGTTAGTCTGAATTGGTATCGTCATACCAAGACATTGCAAGTCATGATTTTTCTGAGCCATAATGTATTAAGCAAGAGCTTTCATTCAAAACATAGTTTAGACCACCAAAACATGTAACTGATGTAAAACATTTCATATTCCGAAACTTAAAGTTCAATTCATGCAGAAATTTCATCAAACACCTGGTGGTCAAATGTCTTTAGCAAGTTCATGTATTCAAAATTGAAACACATTCATTCATATATGTATATAAACTGTCAAATCGCTTTGGAGATGGTCAAAAGACCAAAACAATGATGTTAAAACATCTTATACATAAATATATATACAGAATTTAAAAACCATATTCTAAAACATGATTTTTTTTCTATGCCCATGAGAATTTAGGAAAAGTTCCGCGTACCTCTATTTCCGAAAATACTAGATGTTTCTTGAATCTCGCAGATTTGTGATTCCGAATATGTAATTATCTTTGAAAACCTACGGTCGAATCTTGAAATATTTGGGTTTTGGATTTTGAAACCCTAAGGAGTGTTCTTGAGCAATTTTGATGAATGAAGGTGTATTTTGGTGTTTGAGGGATTAAATCCTGTGTTGGTGGTATATATAGGGGTGAAGGATGACCAAAATACCCCTAAGGAACAATTAAGGTCAAATCTGTCCCTCAGTTGACAGTTTGATAGTGTGGAGTAAATCGATTATAACTTTTTACTTATATACTATAATTGGATGTAACCAATTGCATTTGAAATAAGACTCAATGATATTTCGTTTGATATATTATATCTCACATAGTTCATTATATACAGGGAGTTATGATCATTTGAAGTTGACCCTGAAATGCTGAAAACTGGGCAATAAGCTATGCATTTTGCTGCTGTTTTGAAATCCATACGCAGCCTTATGCGTTCCGAAAAATTCTGAAACTTACCCGAGATGTAATATGATCTTGACCGATCATAACGCAACTTGAAAATCTAAAAACGGATGTCGGGAAGGTTGAAAAGTTGTATCCCGAAGATTGCCAGCTAAAATGACTCTAAGTCCTCATTACACTTAGAAAAATTTTCAAGTTTTTAAATCTAAGGGCACTCTATTAAAGGCTAATCCATGCACGACTTTTACGGGGTGTTACAGGTTATGTCCCCCTTGGGATCATTCGTCCTCGAATGATGGGTAGGAACTTGTTGAAGCCTTAAAGATATAGAATAACGCGGACACGACATCTCTTCTAATAATGAATACACCGATCTGAAACATGACCATATGGCTGGAACTACTGATATTTTCAATTCTTATATCGGACACGCATATCTGATGCATGGAATACACGACTGAAGCTATTCATAAGCTGAATTCTCATAATGAACATGCATATCTGATGCATGGATCTGTGACTGAGTTGTTCTCATGGACGCAGGGCTAAATACCTTGATAAGCTGAACTTTTTCTATTGAACATGCATTTTTAATGCACGCATATCTGACTAGACTAACGTATGAATGTATGACTTATTACACAATGATAACTTGTGTGAGGCTTGTAATAAGAATCTATGCATGCAACTGAATGAGGTATCTCCCCCTTGGGACAGTATGTCCCTCTATGAATGCTCAATTCATTAAGATACTCGAAAAAAAAATTGAGGCAATGCACTAGGCACCTACAAATTGAATCATAACTGAACATCTGGAATCTGAATCTAATGCATGACACATGAACTGAGCTATACTTGTAGCTACTGGTATACTCTATCTTGGAATAGTAGCATGTCTGAGATTTTGGGTAGCATGAATAAATGAAAAGACGAGAAAACAAGTCATGCGAATTTGCCTGTTAAACTGACTTACTGACTATATAGATTGAATTATGCTGGACCTTCATACTTAACTGGAGTATCTCTTCAATACTCTCTCTAAAGAAGTTCTAACAGTAATAGGGAGCCACGAATTTGGGTATGGATTACACAAGACATCCAACTGAGGAAATCACAACATTGACACTACTCTGCAGTCTGGAATATAGACATAACTCCTAAAGTAGGATAGAATTTTCAGATCTTTGGCAATACGACTTCTTAATTTCAGGCTTAGCGCACTTCCCGAATATCCCTTAACTATACTATTCCCTCTAAATATCATATTCATTCAATTCAGCTTAAATTTCTCATATGAGCATTGACAAATTTTTCTACTAATGTCGAAAATAGCTTAATCCTTACCCCGCGATCAAGCCTAACTCTAATTCACAAAAATACAACATGCTACACCACGCTATTATTCTAAACCATATGATGCCACCTTCTATACCTCTTTTAAAGATCACATTCTAAGCATAACATGCCTTACCACTTCAATGACTACTCTGAACTCTTAATATGAAGTCACTAATGCATATTGCGACCTTCCACTACAATCCCAAAATGTCATTCAAGCTTATTTTATAACCACATGTTTACTTCAAGGAAACCACCCATAAATACATACTTCATATAGTTTCTAAACTATTGTCAATATAACTCCCACGCGCTACCCTAAAACATACACACAAACTTTTCCACTAACCATCACATGTATCAAAGATTGGCCCCAAATCTTACTTCATATATGGACGTATCTAAAGAAAAGTACTATGATCTTTCATCAACAAGAACATTTACATCATCACCACTATCACTGCATAGGGAGGGTCACTAAAAGGTTAAAACATAAGACCCTGAAGCATGAGAAGATTTTTATACTGGACTGAGCACACTATAAAGAGTGAGTACATGCGTCATAAGTTGCATGACCTCAACTAGAGTTCCTAACATAAGTAATGTGATTCCGACTACTTGAATGAACTAGAACTCATTATATTGGAACTGGAAGAGTAAGTGACTCTCTATCATATACAGGAATCACAAACTATGATCACGGAACTGAAACGTAAAGCTTGAGTAGGCATTGGGATCACTGAAAAATACTAAGATAAGAATGGGTTGAGTCTCACCCTCACTTTCTGACGTTCTAAATCATACTGCATCATTACTAGAATCTAAGAACCTTACTTGGTCATTCGTTCTGTCATCTCCCCCTTAGCTTCAGGTCATCATCTAGAGTTTGGGAGATCCTTTACCAGATTCTAACTGAACTACACTTACTGCACTCTAGGGTCTGAAAAAAACAACAATACATGCATATCATAGAACTTAGCCCGAATGACTACCTTCCGGGATACACTCTATCTTTCTCTAGCCACCAATAGTCATAGTATAATGCTTGCACACTTATTCTATCGGTTCAACCTTCAAAAGTCAAGCTTAGATGCTAACACTTAACATGGATATCACCAAGCCTTTGATGAACCATATCTCTTTCGACAGAGCCTACCACTATTGCGACTCCAAATTTATATCCCTCTACTATGAGAATCAAGATCACCGCAAAAGTCCCAACACTATCAATCAAAACACCTTAACATGGCTATTTAGATCACCATGTAACATCTAGCTAGTCTTTCTCCACTTAACAATTCAATGGTACCACTAGCCACGCACAACAAGTAATAGCCTTAGAAAAATGCCGCAACCTCATGTCACCTTAGGCATACTTCTACATCATACATACAATATCACACACCACTACGAATCAAATAAACTTACTTTATTGCATGCACCATTTAAGTCTATTAGATAACTTCTATACAACTAGTATTCAGTAACCAAGAAATCTTCACATCCATCTTCATGGACATCAACTGTTCAAACTTAATATCTAGTGCTATGCATGGTTTACAACCCAACCTTACACGAAATTTTCACTTGGAAACTATTAAATAAACATCACGAAACACTAGTGCACTAGAACTTCATAACCACAATAATAGATCATGACCTAATGGTTTTCCTTATTATAATCCATTAGTATGTACAATTTTAGCACATCAAGCCTACTAATTTAATTCCACAAAACATTCATCATCAAACTCGTGCCACTATTTACCACCACACCATTTAAATTCAAGCCTATAGTTTAGTATCAATCATTTACTACCAATGAAGAATGCAACATAATATAAATATACTAATCCATCAAATTGAGACATTCTACCCAAATATCTCAAAAATCTACTACATACCTTCTCACAAGTAGCACTAGTTTACAACTACCAATGAAAAGAGGGTCAAGGGGTAAGGTCACATAATAGACATGATCAACCTTAATCTTATAGTATAACCCCATACAATCTTTTCTACTTATACGGATTTCTCACCTCATACTTATTCACTCAATCATACATTTAGACTGCCTTCAAATTCCTCAAACAACCATGAGTCTATAATCATAACTTACTCGCTAATATAGCCATTTTCACATTCAAGCAACCAACAAATCACCCTGACCAACAACTCCTTCTCTACCTTCTACTAATAACACATACAAGGACTAATCACTTCATTACCAACTCTATCTCATGCAAACAGATTCAGCCATATATATATTAAACCAACAAAAGAACAACAAGTTGGACAACAAGTTGCTAGTGAATTGAAACAGGCCTCACACGGCTTCACTAGACTTTGGTTTTGTATTTTGAACAAGAAAATGGGTTGAATGACAAGTCAACTATGCTAGTGAATCGAAAGATCCCCACACGGCTTCACTAGACTTTTTAGTTTCATCAACACAATGATAAAATATTTTCAAGAGATAGTAACTTGTCACACAATATTCCATAATCTGTGAATACACATCTTACTTTGTATAGATAAAAATCTGAGTCAAATATTTCCCCCAAAGATTATGATACAATCCACACACGCTACTAGCTACCAACAGGTCATGACACTGACACTTTAACTTATACTACTATTTGGGTGGAAATACAATTCCAACAGTTCTACTACACATCTTTTCCCTTAAGCATGACATCTGAAACATAAATTTCTGAAAAGGGACGAATATACTCAATACAGAAGGCTGAAAAGCACGATTTCATCAAGATCAAGGTTCACACTAGAACCCATACACTCTGAAGCAATAACGTACTCTTCTCAAGTCCTTGCACAATTTTAAGATCTTATATGACGTGATCCAAAGGGACAATACCATTTAGACTCTAAAATTCTGCACTTAATTCACCCAGAAATGTGACGAGTATGAGAACATCAGAGTAAGGAAAGAATTTGGGATGATTTTACTTTCGTATGGACGTCACCATAGAACAAATTAGAGTATGAAGGAGGAACATTCTAACTCTGTTGCACGAACTAGAACATGAAGAAAGAGAGACATTCCAAAACGTCTTATAGACTCCTGCTTATAAGTGTGGTGCGCTACACACCCATAAACAAGACTCTACCCAACGCGATTTCGCAGACACCCTGGGACCATGAACTGTGCTCTGATACCAAGTTTGTCATGACCCGAGCCTAGGCCCTAGCCGTGACGAGCATCCCAAACCATGAAGGTCCAGAACACCCATTCTCTATCTGGTTATCATGCACAACGTTCGTAATCATAATAAAATGCGGAATTGAAACTGAGTATGGAATACATGGTCAAGTTCTGCAATATTTTTGAATAATACTATCTGACATCAGTCTGCGAAATCTCTACTATGAACACAAATATCTGTCTGAAAAGAAACTGGGACAAGGCCCCCAGTAAATCAAAAACATAATAAATAAGATAATGTCTGACATAATTAGGCCTTCTGAATAATAGAAGGCTCACCACTGCGAGATCGAGTATGCAAATCCGAGAATGTCTACTCAGTCGCTGGACCCCTAGACTGTGCCTCAGGACCTGGAAGATTGGGGGGGGGTCAGCACAAAAGTATTGGCATGTGAAACAATCCCAAAATAGTATAATGGAACATACATATATACATATATATATATATTAAGTGAAAGCAATTTTTCATCAAGACATCATGTATAAAGCTGTTTCCGAAAAATACATGGGCACTTTCTGAAAACATGTAACCAGCCTGTTCATTTCAAATCAAGATCTGTGTTTTACTTCTGAGTTAGGTGGTATTCCCCTACAAGTCTGATATTCCACGGGTTGTATGGAATCCGCCATTGACTCGGCGGGGAAGCCCCCAACCCAAGTGTGCCGCAAGGGTTGGAGTGTCTGAGTCTGATACGCCACAGGACATTTAAGTCAGCACATAATAGTATACCCGAGTCAATAAACCACGGTTTTAGGCAATGAGTCGCTTGAACTCAAGCCCTCTTCGGGGAGCCACCTAACATCTCTGTATGCCCATTTTTAACCTTTTCTGTACATGCAACATTCTGAATGTCTAAAATCATGAAAGTCTGAAATGTCTGTTAGTCTGGGTCTGATATGGCGTTAGTCTGAATTGGTATCATCATACCAAGACATTGCAAGTCATGATTTTTCTGAGCCATAATGTATTAAGCAAGAGCTTTCATTCAAAACATAGTTTAGACCACCAAAACATGAAACTGATGTAAAGCATTTCATATTCCAAAACTTAAAGTTCAATTCATGCAGAAATTTCATCAAACACCTGGTGGTCAAATGTCTTTAGCAAGTTCATGTATTCAAAATTGAAACACATTCATTCATATATGTATATAAACTGTCAAATCGCTTTGGAGATGGTCAAAAGACCAAAACAATGATGTTAAAACATCTTATACATAAATATATATACATAATTTAAAAACCCCATTCTAAAACATGATTTTTTTCTATGCCCATGAGAATTTAGGAAAAGTTCCGCGTACCTCTATTTCCGAAAATACTAGATGTTTCTTGAATCTCGCGGATTTGTGATTCCGAATATGTAATTATCTTTGAAAACCTACGGTCGAATCTTGAAATATTTGGGTTTTGGATTTTGAAACCCTAAGGAGTGTTCTTGAGCAATTTTGATGAATGAAGGTGTATTTTGGTGTTTGAGGGATTAAATCCTGCGTTGGTGGTATATATAGGGGTGAAGGATGACCAAAATACCCCTAAGGAACAATTAAGGTCAAATCTGTCCCTCAGTTGACAGTTTGATAGTGTGGAGTAAATCGATTATAACTTTTTACTTATATACTAAAATTGGATGTAACCAATTGCATTTGAAACAATACTCAATGATCTTTCATTTGATATATTATAGCTCACATAGTTCATTATATACAGGGAGTTATGATCATTTGAAGTTGACCCTGAAATGCTGAAAACTGGGCAATAAGCTATGCATTTTGCTGCTGTTTTGAAATCCATACGCAGCCTTATGCGTTCCGAAAAATTCTGAAACTTACCCGAGATGTAATATGATCTTGACCGATCATAACGCAACTTGAAAATCTAAAAACGGATGTCGGGAAGGTTGAAAAGTTGTATCCCGAAGATTGCCAGCTAAAATGACTCTAAGTCCTCATTACACTTGGAAAAATTTTCAAGTTTTTAAGTCTAAGGGCACTCTATTAAAGGCTAATCCATGCACGACTTTTATGGGGTGTTACAGGTTATGTCAACACGGGCCCTCTATATATATTTCTCTTTTGATGTAAATTTATATGATACAATTAATTTTGAAGTCAAGCAAATTTTTATAGGATTTTAAATATATCGTAATTATTATATTTATTATAATAGTTTTTACGTAATTTACACATAATATATGTTACTCTCTGTCCAGCTTATGTACCACAAATGAAATATTGTGAGTCAATCAACTTTTATTAAAAGATACTTAAAGTTACATGGGGGTTTGGGCCACAGGTGACAAAAGATTATATATCTGTTGCATCAGATAAATCATCTATTACAATAGATATATCATCCGTTGCAACAAATAGTTCAACTGTTGCATCAAATAATATATCTGTTGCAACATATAATAAATATATCTTTTAAAAAAATTATCTTCATAACATCCAAATTTTCTGACTTTTTAATTATATAAATTAATAAAGAAGATATAATAACAAGAATATTTCTAGTGAGTTTTTTATGGTTTAAATTGTGTTTATCATTTATTTCCTTATTCTTTTATGTGAAAAGAAATGACTTAATTAAATCAAGATGGTGGTCACTTAATCTTTTCGTTTCTTTAATAACAATTTTTATTAATTGAGTTATGGCAACAGATTGTATATCTGTTGCATCAGATAACCCATCTATTTCAACAGATATACCATCAGTTGCTATAAATCGACCATCTGTTTAAGGAGCTTTTTTGTTTTCTTCTAACTGATTCATAAGTTGCAACAGATGAGAAATTTGATGCATCGGAAGCGTTTTTTATTTTTGTTTGTTTGTTGAATGTGTTTAGACAAAAGTCACAGTCACGACTATTCATTAATTTTTTTCTTAAAAATCATATCATCATATATATATCTCTTAATTAAATTAATCCAATGTTGTGACTTTTTTTAAATTAAATAATCTTTCTTTTACGATTATAATATCATTTAGTTCCTTATTATTTATTAACGAACCATTTTTAGGAGAATTTCTCATCATGACCGCATCCCTAACTTCAACCGCAGACATGTTTTGAATAGGGAATAAAGAGAATGATAATTAAATATTAAATAAGAGTTAAAAATTCAAAATCAGCCAAACCAAAACATATACATAGATTTTTTTGAATCCCTTATAGGTAGATCAGATATAAAAAGGGGAAATACATACGCTAAAAGATAGAAAAAACATAACCTAATTATTATTATTATTATTATTATTATTATTATTATTATTATTGTCAACCTGACAATTTTTATCTGGAAGCAGCAGGGCCCTCCTCAGCCTTGCTCGGAAGTCGGCCTAATCCCTCTGGAGTTCATCAAACTGCCTTGGAAATTCCTGTAAGGACTCAATATGAATCTTCTTGTACGAAGCTGGATCTGACATATTAGTATTGTAAGTATAGTAGAATGAACGAGAGTGAGTGAGAGTGAGTGAGGAGGACGGAGGGACCTATTTATAAAATGATTGAGAATTGGAAGGGACTGGACTTAGTCAAACAAAAAGCCACGACTTTTCATATCCCTTAAAAGGAAAAAAACTACACATATTCCATATTTAAGACACCATATTACACAATATAACTTAATGTTTTAAAAAATTACATAAAATCCCGGATTCATATTTACTAGTGATACATATGCTATATGTATCACTACTTAACATATGTATCACAATTCGAAATTCCTGGATAAAATATAATTAACAAACTATCCGGGATTTAATGTAATATTGCTAAAACTATCCGAGATTTATGTGTTGTACGTGTTACTTAAATAATACTGGTGACTTTATTAGTAAATTAGAAAAAAAAGGATCTAAATACAACATTTTATCTTTTTGTTGTATTTTCGAAAGATAAAGATTGGTAATCTGTTCCAAAATATATTTCACTTGTCAGATAAATTACAATATATGGACAAACTGTTGCAACAGATGGATATATCAGTTTGCTTTTCCTTTAGTTGTGGCATCGGTTGCAACTTGCTAGTCATCTGTTTATTCAATTTTATCGAGAGCAATCGATTTTTCTAAGCACTTCTTGGCCAAATTCAATTTTTGCTCGTGGTTTGCTTCTCTTTTTTTCTTTGCATCCTTCAACCAAACTAAATTTTTGCTATTGGATTGAGGGAAAAAATTGAATTTGGAGGCCAGCTTGAAGGATGCAAAGAAAAAAAGAGAAGCAGTCCAAGAGCAAAAATTGAGTTTGGCCAAGAAGTGTTTTGAAAAATCTATTGCTCTTGATGATATTGAATAAACAGATGATTATCAAGTTGCAACAGACGCCACAGCTGATGGAAGAGCAAACTGATATATACATCTGTTGCAACAGATTGTCCATATGTTGTAAGATATCTGACAGGTGAAATATATTTTGCAACATACTACCAATTTGTTTCTTTCGGAAATACAACAAAAAGATAAAATGTTGTATTTAGATCCGTTCTTTTAAATTTACATATTAATATGTCACCAGGTTTATATAAGTAACACCACACATAATACATAAATCCCGAATAGTTTGCGTCAGATGTGGGGTCTATTGCGTCAGATATGGAGTCTGATGCATCAGATATGGAGTCTATTGGAATACATAGTAGCCTTGCTGGTGGTTTAATTTGTTCCATCAGTTGCTCCATCTGTTGCAACATCAACAACAACATAAAAAACAAACAACAAATAAAAAACATCAACAACAAAGAAAAAAATGACATTTGTTCCAACAACATCATCAACTACAAAGAAGCATACATCCTATGTTCCAACACCATCAACAACAAGGGACGAACCCACATGGAGTCCTACGGGTGCGCGAGCACAGACTAAAATCGTATCGAACTTTATATATGTATGTGAAAATAAAGAAAAAAACGTATATAATCTAATCAGTGAGCATCCATAGTAAGAGTTGTTTGGTTAGTCAAGTTGTTGTTTATGAGTGCTTAAGGGTATTTATTTCTTTTGGTCTTGAGTTCAATTCCCACTCAGCACATATTTTTTAAATTTTGGTAACCAACTCTTTGCTTCTTATTCACTTTAAACTTTTTATTTTTTTCTCCCTTACTCTTTGTGTTGATTGTTCGAACTCCACTATTTTTAAGCTAAGAAGCACCAACCGTCTAAACCACACCACAACACAAGTTCCAATAATGCCAACTCCACCAACAACACCACACCACAAGTTCCACTAATGCCAAATCCACCAATAACACCACTCCATAAGTTCCAACAATTCCAGCCCTACCAACAACATCAATAACTGCATCAACAACAAAGAAACAAACAAAATACATAAAAAAATGATACTTTCAACAAGGCTTTTAAACTTCTCCCAATAAATGACTTTTTTTCGCATCTTATAATAAAAATTCTTGGTATGTTTATTCAACAATTAAAAGTTTCTTCAAATTTTTTAAATAAATATGATATGGGAAAATGGTAATTAAATAAATAAAAAGATGTAAATAAAGTTGCAAGAAGAAGACGAGAATGAAAGAGCAATAGTGAATCATATTATACAATGTCAAAAGGGGGTCAAAATAGCAATTTCAGTCGAAGAATATAAGATATGTATATCGATCGGTTTAGATCGGAACAAAAATTTTTGAGAAAGAGGAGAGAAAAAAAGGCTGTGATAACTCTAAAGAGGATAGAAAGAAAAAAGATGAGAGATTTAGGGCTGAAGGAGAGGAGGGAGAGATTAGATAATTCTAATTTCTAGATGTACTACCCTTAATATTAAATCACTAAACAAAGTATATTTATTCAAATTTATATTTACAATGCATAATTAATAAGGATAATTTGATAGTAAAATAAACCCCTAATTAATATTTTATTGATGGGAGTGCCAAGTCAATATGAAAAGGAAGAAGCATTAGGGGTTTCAATATTCATTAATTAATATTCACTAATAATTTGAGGGGCACGAGGAAGAAAACGGGTGACATTGAAAAGACAGGACAAGACTACTCAATGAGATTTTTGAGCTATCCAAGAAACAATTTTTACCGCCTTTAGTAGTACTACTACTTTATCTACTCGGACAGCAGCTTGTTTTAAAATTAAAAGAAAATAAAAATATTTTCAAACAAATATGGCGTCTATTGCAACAGATTTAGATATCTGTTTGAGAAATCCCAACATCTTAGTCATCTGTGACAACAGATGGAAATGTCATTTGATAACTAAATCAGAAACGTCATCTGTTACAATAGATATCAATATTTGTTTGAAAATTTCCAACACCTCAGTCATCCGTCATAACAGATGCAAATATATATTTGATAATTAAATAAGAAATGTTATCTATTGCAATAGATATTGTTTTCTTTTTGAAATTCTCCAATAGCTCAATTGTTTTTTGCAACGGATTTCATTGCAATTGATTTAGGATGAACTAGGGATGAAAGAATGAGCTCCTCATTAACTTACTGTTAAGATTTATAATAGTACCTACATCGATCTAGATATAACGAGGGATGAATGAATGAGCTCACAGTGTCAATTACAAATTGAATTGTGTCGTTGCATTTGCATGGTGTTAGTATTGTGTTCATTCTGAACTGAGTCATTGATCGATCACTCTGAGTTGAAATGTCATCTTATTAACTTAATGTTAAGATTAATAATAGTACCTACATTGATATAGGTGGAATTAGGGATGGATGAATGAGCAAAAAGGGTCAACTACAACTTTAATTAAGTTTTTTTGGCAATTGCATGATGAGACGGTACTGCATTCCTCTCGACAAGATTCATCAATCAATCACTCTGAGATGAATCTATTCTTACTACCTCGTATGTTCAACTAATACCTTAATTGAATAATATGGGACTAGGGGTGAGTTCTCATAGGGTCAACTACAACTTCAATTGAGTCTTTTGGCAAATGCATGATGAGACAGGACTACGTTCCTCCCAACAAGAGCCATCGATCGATCACTCTGAGCCGAATCAAATCTTACTATCTCATATGTCTAACTAATAACTTAATTGATTAATCTAGGACTAGGGGTGAGTTCTCATAATGTCAACTACAATAGATGACATCGCCTATTTGATAATTTACAATAGATGGGTAATCTATTGCAACATATGACTCAATCCATTTGATAATTTACAACAAATGGGTAATCTGTTGTAACATATGACTTAATCTATTTGATAGTTTACAACATATGTGTAATATGTTGCAACAAATTACATAATCTATTTTATTTAATCCAACAAAAAAGACATCTATTGCAATAGGTTGAGCATTTGTTTATATATAATTCAATTGAGTTCATATGTTAGACTAATACCTTAATTGAATGTGAGTTCTCATAGGGTCAACTACAACTTCAATTGAGTCTTTTTTCACCTGTATGATGAAACGGTACTGCATTCCTCCCAACTAGAGTCGGTGATCGATCACTGAGAGTAGAACTGATTCGTACTACCTCATATGTTAGACTAATACCTTAATTGATTAATGTAGGACTAGGGTACTAATACCTTGATTGTGTAATCTAGGACTAGGGGTGAGTTCTCATAGGGTAAACTATAGATTAATCTAGGACTAGGGGTGAGTTCTTATAGGGTCAACCACAACAGATGACAAGGCCTATTTGATAATTTACAACATATGGGTAATCTATTGCGACATATGATAATCTATTTGATAATTTACAATAGATGGGTAATCTATTGCAATAGATGACTTAATCTATTTGATAATTTACATCAGATTCATAATCTGTTATTACCTAATCTGATTGATAATTTACAACAGATGAGAAATCTTACGCAATATGTTGAACATTTGTTTTTTACAATTTTAATTAAGTTCATATGTTAGACTCCTAAATTGATTAATCTAGGATCAGGGGTGAGTTTTCACAGGGTCACCTCCTAGAGTACTCAGTCAACTACAACTTCAATTGTTTTTATATGATTTTTAAAATTACGCATATATTTTATGATTTTAAAAATAATTAAGATCATTTTGGACCAAATTAGCATTTTTCAAAACTACTTGTCATTCTTTTCCAAAATACAAATCAACTCATACAAAATGTTTCATCATTTCAAATCTCGAGGTCTGGATTTTTCTCTCTCATTCTCAGTCAACAATACAGCACAAATAACAACTACTCAACAAATTTACTCAACCCTCCACAACAGATCACTTTTCTTCTCATTTCCGACCACATAGGTGTTATTTTCGACATCATTCTTGCTTGTATCAGTTGTTTTCTTTTTCTTCATAGGCAACAGAGTTCGATAAGAGCTCTATGTTTTTTTTTCTAAAAAATAAGGACTTTTGAGTTAATGATGAAAAATAAAAGTTTTAGTTGTATTATCTTCGAGAATGGGTTTACAATTTTGAGTTTTGATGGTAAACTCGTAGGAAGAACTCGAGAAATCCCTAGTTTCCATCGCAGTGTTCTGTTGACTGTCATGGTATAGTTGGATGGTGTTATTGGTAGTGGTGGTGGTGTTTGTGGTTGTCGTGGTGGCACCGGTGGTGGCATTGGTTGGTGGTGTTTGTGGTGGTGTCAATATTTGTAGTGTTTGTTTGTTTGTTGGCATTGGTTGGTGGTGTTTGTGGTGGTGGCTGTTAGTGTGTCGGTATTTGTGGTGTTTGTAATGTATTTTTTAAAATCTATGCATACATCAACTGTAATGTAATTTTTGTTTTCTTTGTCTGTAGGTAAAACATGTCTCCCAAAAGAAAAGAAAGTGAAAGTGGATCAACGTCTGACCACTCAAAAAAAATGCTACAGTACAGAGGGATTCGGAGGATCTTCGTGAACAATCTCAGTCAGAAAAAAGTGAAACTGAGGAGAGATGTGAAAACAAAATTGAGGGAGATGGACAAGGGTCCATAGATGGTGATGAAGAAAATGAAAGTGAGAAAGAGGAGGAATTGGAGAGTCAGAAAGAGAAAGAGGACCATATTATACAGCTTTCCTTGGGCTTTCATGGTAAAATTAATCACTAATTTTACTTATCCATTAATTTATATTGGATATAGTTATTATGATTTTTTTTTCTTGCTTCCTGTTTACACTTTTTAGGCTTGGTCATTTGAAGCCATTCCCCCCCTCCGAAAGCAGTTAATGGATTACCCGGATGAGGTTTCTCATCCAAGGATGTTTAGGTGGTTGGCTACAAAGAGCAACATCAATATTAAGGAAGCTGATCTTTTTAACCCTCCAGATGATGCAGTACGTCTTCTTCAAGTAAAATAATTCTACTCAAAGATAAGAAAGATATTGAACAGATGTTATATCTTGTGCATGAGATGTTATATCTGATGCACCAGATGGGACATATGTGGCGACGAGATGTATCTTGCATTAGATTACCTATCTGTGGCTTTGGTTCTCTAAACCCGACTCCTAAAAGATTAACCATCTACTGCAAATTATATAACAAATATTTAATCTAATAACATATTGTCATCTATTGTGATGTATAGATCATCTGTTGCATAACAGATTACCCGTCTTGTGCAGCTGTTGCAATAGATAGTTGATATTTTGCATCAAATTATCTATATGTTGCTCTGTTTCTCTGAACCAGACTCAAACAGATTTTAACCATATACTGCAAACTATGCAACAGATGGGTTTTTTTTATAAATGTAGCCCAACTGTGAAAATTATTATATTATATGATTTAAATACATCTGTCTGTTTTTTTATAGGTTGTGCATCCATAGATCATGCCTACTGAGGAGGAGTCGGTGATGACTTCTTATATTACTCTTGGTCATGTTGATAGTATTACAAACCTAACAGTGGAGTTAATAAAAAAGGAATTGGCTGGAGCAACAACCATAAGAAGAGCAGTTAGGCAAGGTCAGCCTAATGTTGAGGCTCTTTATGACAAACCTTTTACTAAGGCAGATCCGGGTACTTCTTCTAGTGTAGTTGTTGGTGTTGGTGGAAGGCATGCTGATGCTGCTTCCAAAGAATAAATATGTTTGGAAACACACCTTTTTTCCCTTACACAAGTCCCTCTCACCCCTATTCACCCTCGTGTTCTCGTTGCGAATACGATGAGTGCAAGGACAGACAGGATAAACTCTTCAAAATAGTAGAGGTTATCTCTAAAGCTATCAAGGAATTCAAATCCAAGAGGTGTGTCATACCATCTAAGAAGGTGAGGGATCCACACACTCCTACAACATTGGTTAGGAGAAAGAAAGAGCAATTAGAGACGTACTCTCTACTCGAAAATCAAAAGAATTTGCAATTCCTCCCTCTCTAAAAGTTGTTGAAGTTTAGGGGCCAGAAGGTGGAAATATACATGAAACTTGGAGCCGAGGAGAAGAGGGATCTGCGACAGGCCAAAAATGCAAATCCAGGCGCACCAGATTACCCCAGGCCTCCCTTTTCCCCTAAGACTTTCAGACTATGAATGATATCCGTATGCCCTATGAGGACAAGGAAATTTTACTTTTCCTAACCTATCCCTTCTAATCTACCCCATGATGAAGAAGCTACGCAATAGTTTTCACATCTGTTGCAACAACTGGGTATACTGGTGCAACTGGTTATGGACCTGTTGTAACTTATTATTCATCTGTTGCATAAGTTGTGTTGGATTATTGATTTAGAGAACCCTATGCAACAGATAGACCATCCGTTGCATCTTTACAATTACTAACCTATTTTAAAATTGACTTCTTATCTCACAACATGTTGACATAATTCTCTACCTCATGAGGAAAAGGCAATTAATGTAACCAGAAGCTTATGACGCCCAAAAGTAATTTTATTTACAAAGGCATGATTTTTATTTGATTTTTATGAATTTGAAGAATGAACCCATATCTTATGATGATTACTATGAAATCTTGATGTTTATGATTTTGAAAGATGAATTTACATGTGTGGAGATATAAAGCATGAATCTTGAATGATATTTATCATGATTTTGATATTTGAGTCATGAATCCCCATTGGAAATTGAGTTTTTTGAGAAAGTGTGTGTTATAAGCACGTTGATGTTGAATATTTGAGATATTTTGAATGATTTGACCTTTTGGTCTTAATGGAGTTATTTTGAACTCGAGTGTGAAAGAAATCCACAACGTGGTTGATTTTGATAGATGGGAAGCATTATGGCTCCCGATGTATATTTATATATTACTGAATTATTTTTTTGTGGATTTTCTTTGAAATGATCTGAGCTAAGTCTGGGAGAAACCTTTAGCACCGAGTGGGAGGTATAAAGAGACCTTACTTCCCTAGAACTACGTGCCCCCATAGGAGTGAGCCTGAGGCTAATTTATATAGTGATCACTAGTTTGTATTAATTTGATATCAATAGTCCTACTCCAATAGCAAGGATAGGACGTCTCTCCCCAATGTGGGTTGTACGTTAAACTCCATGTAGCTCACATGGTTTATGTCGGTTATAGGATCTCCCAGTGTGTGTGTTTCCTTGTGTCTATGGTGAATGGTGATGTGATTTTAAAGTAGAATTGTGAAAGTTATTCTTTCAAAAGATTTAAATGATATTTACATTATGAGAATTGATATTCTTGATGAACTGAAAGTGATTTACAAATTATATGATGACTCATATGTGTTATTGTACTTATTTCATCCTCTCATGATTATGATGATTTTCTTCGGGCTATGTGAGTCTTTCATACATCCTGCATATTTCTTATAAATATTTGTGATGATGATGTTTATACAACTAGATACACCCCCATATACTCGGTTCTTTCCATGGTACTGACCCACATCTTCGGATGTAGGATGCATTTTCTTGGAATGTAGGTCCAGGTGCTTAGTTCCAGATTCGACAGTGATTCTTCAAGCACACTATTCTATATCCTCTGTTGTGGTGAGTCCTCATGTTCCGAGGATGTGATGTCTAATGTTGATTTCACAAAATTTTTTACATTTGATAACTGAGTATGAGTCAGTTGGGGCATGTCTCAATGGCTCACTGGTTTTATTAACTTTCATAGAGGTTTGTCAGACTAGTATAGATGTTGGGAGTTGACTAAAAATTCTTGGGAGTTGACTAAAAATTCATATTTTGTTATCTTTCTGAAATTCTTTTATTCTTGGATGATGATTACTCTGTTGATATTTGAGGGTTATTTATGAAAACCCCATTGATTTGTGTTGAACTGAATGAAAATGGCTCAAAGGGTAAGCTAGCCTCAAGCACCGTGTGATGCTCCAAGACCCATTTTTTGGGGCGTTACAAACTTGGTATCAGAGCCTAAGGTTTTACGGTGTCCTAGGGAGTTTGACAAGCTGCATTAAGTAGAGTCTTGATCATCAGTGTTTATCGCACCACATCTATTAGCAAGAGGCTACAAGACATTTTAGGAAAAAGTGTGATTCTTTCTTTTAGAAGTCTATCGTGATTAAAGTGTCTCTCTATGCTATTGATTCGTGCTCTCCTCTTTCAAAAATATGCCTCCACATCGAGCATGAAGAAATAATGATGGTCAGCAACCTCAACCCGCTGACCCATTGAATGAAAACGTGTCTCATGCTAAATTTCGGGCAGCCATTCAGGCGCTGGCCAAAGCTATTACTACAAATGTTGAGGCTAACCTGGCCCCGGATCCACAGCAGCAGGGAGGTGATTCAGATGCTACCAGGATCCATGACTTCATGCGGATGAATCCATCAGAATTCTATGGGTCCAAGTCTGATAAGGATCCACAGTTGTTTTTAGAGGAGGTACGAAAGATTACTCAGGTGATGCATGTATCTAAGGAACATAGTATGGAGTTGGCTGCGTATATGTTGAAAGACCTTGCTTATGAATGGGTTGTTGCTTGGAGGAAAAGTAGAGGTGAGGGAGCTATCCCTATAACTTGGCAAGAGTTCCAGAATGCATTCCTGGATAACTTTTTCCCTTTGGAGATGCGGGAGGAAAAGGTAAAAGAGTTTATGAGCCTACGATATGGCTCTATGACTATTAGGTTGTACTTTCTAAAGTTCAATTAGTTGGCCAAGTATGCTCCTAACTTAGTGGCTGATAATCGGGCTAGTATGAGTAAGTTTGTGACTGAAGTATCTAGTTATATGGTTAAGAAGTGTAGGTCTGCTATGCTGAATAGTGAGATGAATCTTTCTAGGTTGATGACTCATGCCTAATATATTGAGGCAGACAAGATTAAGGAGAGAGATAGAATGAGAGGGAATAAGAGAGCTAGGGCCGAGCAGCACAGATAGGGTCACACTAGATCGCAGGGAGGGAGTCTCCCTCAGTATCAGGATCATTCATCTATGCCAGCATCGTCATCTGCTAGTTCTCCCATGCCTAGAGGTAGGCAGGAGAAAGGTAGCAGGTCATATGCATCCAGGTCCCAGTATAGTGCTGGCAGTAAGCCAAATCGTCCCCTGTGTCCTAAGTGTGGTCGGGCTTATTCGGGTGAGTGTTTGGATGAGAAGAAAGGTTGTTTCCGATGTGGTGACATGGGTCACAAAGTTAGAGATTGTCCACAGGATAGACAGGGGCGTCGTGACTATCGCCCTCAGACCCAAACTCAGACTGTTAGTGCTCTAGTTCCAGAGACTTGCCCATCCCTATCTCAGGGTGCCTCTTCTAGCAATACTGCCGGGTAGCGCCAGAATAGATTCTATGCTTTACCGTCCCACCAGGAACATGAGGACTCTCACGATGTTGTTACTGGTATGCTTCGTATATTTTAGTTTGATGTGTATGCTTTGTTGGATCCTGGATCTAGTTTGTTATATATTACACCTTTGATTGCTGTGAATTTTTAAATAAGTCCTGAGATTATTCCGGAGCCTATCCTAGTTTCTACCCCAGTGGGTGATTTGATTGTTGCCCAGAAAGTGTATAAAATGTGTCCTGTTACCGTTCTTCATAGAGTCTTGTTGGCTGATTTGATTGAGTTAGACATGGTAGATTTTGATGTGATTCTGTGTATGGACTGGCTGTATTTTTCTTATGCCTCTATTGATTGTCGGACCCGAGTGGTCAAGTTTCAGTTTCCAGGTGCATCCGTGTTTGAGTGGTCTGAGAATTCTGTGTCACCTAAGAGTCATTTTATCTCTTACCTCAAAGCTAGAAAGCTTATTTCCAAGGGATGTATTTACCATTTGGTTAGAGTCAAAGACACTAAGTCTGAGACTCCAACTCTCTAGTCTGTTAACGTCGTCAATGAGTTTTTTGATGTTTTTTTGGATGATCTCCCAGGGATACCTCCTGATAGAGAGATAGAGTTCGGGATTGATTTTCTTCCCGATACTCAGCCCATTTCTATTCCTCCTTACCGTATGGCCGCTGCAGAACTTAAGGAGTTGAAAAAGCAACTCAAAGATCTACTAGATAAGGGTTTTATAAGGCCCAGTGTTTCTCCTTGGGGTGCTCCTGTGTTGTTTGTAAGAAAGAAAGATGGCTCTTTGCGTATGCGCATTAATTACCGCCAACTGAATAAAGTCACCATAAAAAATGAGTACCCTCTTTCGAGAATAGATGATTTGTTTGACCAATTACAAGGTGCAAGTTATTTCTCAAAGATAGACCTTCGTTCCGACTATCATCAACTCAAAGTTAGGGAGTGTGTACATCCCAAAAACCACTTTCCAAACTGATTATGGACATTTTGAGTTTTTTGTTATGTCTTTCAGGTTAACTAATGCCCCAGTAGCTTTCATGGACCTCATGAATCGAGTATTTAGACCATATCTGGATATGTTTGTCATAGTGTTCATCGATGATATACTGGTGTACTCCCGTAGTAAGGATGAACATTCTGATCATCTCCGAACAGTCTTGCAAACCATTAGAGATCACAAGTTGTTTGCCAAGTTCAGTAAGTGTGAGTTTTGGCTAAGGTCAGTTGCTTTTCTGGGTCATATCATTTCTTCCGAGGGTATTAGAGTTGATCCCCAAAAGACTAAAGCTGTTAGAAATTGGCCTAGACCTATTTCTCTAACTGATATCTGAACTTTCTTGGATTTAGCTATCTATTAACGCCATTTTGTTGAGGGTTTCTCCTCTATAGCGTATCCTATGACTCGGTTGAACCAAAAGAAAGTGAAGTTTTTATGGTTCGAATCTTGTGAGAAAAGTTTTCATGAGTTGAAGACTCGACTCACTTCAGCCCCTGTTTTGACCTTGCCTGATGGTGTTGATTGTTTTGTGGTGTACTGTTATGCTTCAAGAGTTGGGTTGGGTTGTATATTGATGCAGAAGGGTAAGGTGATAGCTTATGCTTCTAGACAATTAAAACCCCATAAGAAAAATTACCCCACCCATAACCTTGAGTTGGTTGCTGTTGTGTTTTCTTTGAAAATCTGGAGACACTATTTGTATGGTGTCCATGTTGATGTTTTCACTGATCATAAGAGTCTACAGTATGTGTTTACCCAGAGATAATTGAATCTTAGGTAGAGATGATGGTTAGAATTATTAAAGAACTATGATATGAGTGTGCTGTACCATCCGGGCAAGGCCAATGTTGTGGCGGATGCCCTAAGTAGAGTGTCCATAGGTAGTGTTTCGCATGTGGTAGAAGGTAAGAAAGAGTTGGCTCGTGATGTACATCGTTTGCCTAGATTGAGGGTTAGGTTGTTTGACTCTGTTGAAGGTAGTATAATAGTTCAGAGTAGTTCCAAATCCTCCTTGGTTTTGGAAGTGAAGGAAAAGCAATACTTAGATGCTAGTATTATCAGACTAAAGGAGTCAGTTAAGGGCCAAAAAGTAGAGGTTTTCTCCTAAGTGGGAGATGGTGTGTTGAGATTGCAGGGCAGATTGTGTGTCCCAAATGTTGATGATTTGAGACAGAGGATTATGGCTGAAGCGCATGGGGCGCGATATTCTATTCATCCTGGTTCCACCAAGATGTTCCAAGACTTGCGGGAAATCTATTAGTAGAGTGACATGAAGAAAGATATAGCAGCTTTTGTAGCTAAGTGTGCAACATGCCAACAGGTTAAGGTTGAACACCAATGACCTGGTGGTATGATGCAAGAGTTTAGTATTCCCTCCTTGAAGTGGGAATAGATAAATATGGACTTCGTGATTGGTTTACCTCCTTCCCGACGCCATCATGATTGGTTTATGCATTCTATGTTGCATTCGGAGTGAGAAACGATGTGGTGATGAGTCTAACAAATGGTTTCAGCTGTATGCTCTATTCCCTATCTAATCTTGGCATGTCTAGCATCATTCGAGGACGAGTGTTTCCAAGGGGGATGATGTAATACCCCGGGAAATTTTTCATTGAAATTTTGTGCGTAAACGTGTTGGGTTCTATCTTATAGAATGAATTATAAATTTTTTGTCCAAAATGTCTTAGATTATAACCCACCATTGCGTAGATTATCGAATAATATTTCCAACGATATGTGGATCATCCAAAATGGACACCCGAGCGATGAGTTATGAACATTCCGATCGAACTGTGAATAGTAGTGAACAGTAAAACGTGCTGGAAAAAAGTACTAAGGCCTGGCGTATTTTTTCACCAACTTTAAACGATCATAACTCCTTGTATATAATTTTATCGGTGATCTACTATATATCAACGGAAAGATCTGTGAATCCTCTTTCCAATGAAATTGGTTTCATCTAATTTGTCTATCGGAGCAAAAAAGTTATGGTAGATCTACTTCAGCCTATCAAAAGTGAATTTTTGGGTCAACTTCAAATGATCATAACTCCTCTTACATAATGATCTGGATAAGATACTATATATCAACGGAAAGATATGAGAGTCCTCTTTCTAATGAAATTGTTTTCATCCAAATTGGATATCGGAGTAAAACGTTATGGTTGATCTACTTCACACTATCAAAACTATCCACCAAAGGACAGATTCAAGAATTATTTGATTTTTTGGGGCGTTTTGTTCATTCCCCCTTACCCAAAATCCGTCCAAACCATATATTAAAGCCTATTAGAAGTAATATATGTTATATTTCATCAAATTCCCTCAAAAAGAAAACCCTAAGCTCCTACATCCAACTTCAAGAACCTCCAAAGTTCACCATTAACTCTGCAAATATATTCAAGATTTCAAGTTCCTAGTTAATGAACTACAAGAACCATCATTCAAAGGCACGATTAACATCTCAAAAATGAGTATTGATCTAAAGTTCATCATTCAAGGTATGTGGGGTTTTTCAACAAGAACTCTCTTTCGTTCTTGTGCCCAAAAGTAATTTTCTTTACAAAGGCATGATTTTTATTTGATTTTTACGAATTTGAAGCATGAACCCATATCTTATGATGATTATTATGAAATCTTGACGTTTATGATTTTGAAAGATGAATTTACATGTGTGGAGATATAAAGCATGAATCTTGAACGATATTTATCATGATTTTGATATTTGAGTCGTGAATCCCCATTGGAAATTGTATTTTTTTGAGAAAGTGTGTGTTATAAGCACATTGATGTTTAATATTTGAAATATTTTGAATGATTTGACCTTTTGTTACTAATGGAGTTATTTTGAACTCGAGTGTGAAAGAAATCCACAACGTGGTTGATTTTAATAGATGGGAAGCATGATGGCTCCCGATGTATATTTATATATTACTATAATTATTTTGTTGTGGATTGTCTTCGAAATGATCTGAGCTAAGTCTGGGAGAAATCTTTAGCACCGAGTGGGAGGTATAAAGCGACCTTACTTCCCTAGAACTACGTGCCCCAGTAGGAGTGAGCCTGAGGCTGATTTATATAGTGATACTAGTTTGTGTGGATTTGATATTGATAGTCCTACTCCAATGGCAAGGATAGGACGGCTCTCCTCAACGTGGGTTGTACGTTGGACTCCATGTAGCTCACATGGTTTATGTCGGTTATAGGGTCTCATGTGTTTCCTTGCGTCTCTGGTGAATGGTGAAGTGATTTGAAAGTTGAATTGTGAAAGTTATTCTTTCGAAAGATTTAAATGATATTTACATTATGTGAATTGATAGTCTTGATGAACTAAAAGTGATTGACAAATTATATGATGACTCATATGTGTTATTGTACTTATTTCATCCTCTCAGGATTATGATGATTTTCTTCGGGATATGTGAATCTTTCATACATCCTGCATATTTCTTATAAATATTTATGATGATGATGTTTATACAACTGCGTACAGCCCCATATACTCGATTCCTTTCCATGGTACTGACCCACATCTTCGGATGTGGGCTGCATTTTCTCAGAATGTAGGTTTAGGTGCTCAGTTCCAGGTTCGATAGTGATTCTTCGGGCACACTGTTCTACATACTCTGTTGTGGTGAGTACTTATGTTTCGAGGATGTGTTGTCTGATGTTGGTTTCACGAAATTGTTTACATTTGATAGCTGAGTATGAGTCAGTTGGGGCATGTCTCAATGGCTCGCTGGTTTTATTGATTTTCTTAGAGGCTTGTCGTATAGATCTTGGGAGTTGACTAAAATGTAATATTTTTTTATCTTTCTAAAAAAATTTAATTGTTGGATGATGATTACTCTGTTGATATTTGAGGGTTATTTATGGAAACCCCGTTGATTTGTGTTGAACTGAATGAAAATGGCTCAAAGGGTTAGCTTAGGGCTACTCGTAGCCTCAAGTACTGTGTGACGCTTCGGGATCCATTTTTTGGGGTATTACAATCGGGCTGTTTAGATACTACTCGAGGAGGGAAAGATCAATATTTATGACTCCAACGTACCTCTCATCGACGATTTTGATCTTTTTCTCCCCGTGGAGACACTGATGGTGTTGTTGCCCATCTTGTTGAGAGAGAGTAAACTGATGAATCATTTGCCAAAGAAAGTGTTGATGAAGAAATCATGGGATGTTGATGGTCGAAACAGGGGAATGATCCTTCCAAAAGATGATGCCACTAAAGCGAGCGGCTAGCACACTCTTACACACATCGAATGTTTGCTGACCATCACAGAAATGGTTGAGCCAACGACTTTTCTGTGCGACAACGCTGTGGCAAACCTACAAGAGGTCTGGGCTTATGGGTACTAACCGGACGCTTGAAGCCTGTGTATATAGAAGAGCCTGTGAAATAGAAAATTTTAATTTCAAGTCACCCTTCACTTTATTACATGTACATGCAGTGGCAATAATTTTTTTCTGATGAAAGTTGAGTTTCTTATAATATCAAAAATCTTATCACAAAAAACAGTGAAAGATGCGCTCGACACTGTCAAGGTCAGTTAGAAAAAATGAAAGTAATAATTTGAAGAATTTGGATAGATAAAAGAAGATAACAATGAAGAATAAGATTTGGGAATTTAGGATTAAATTTTAGGAGGAAGATGAATAAATAAGACAATGGGAGAAAAAATGACCGTTGGGGGCCAAGTCACGGCAAGTCAGCGAAATGTGCCTAGACTGACACTAACACATTTGATGTCTATTTTATGTTACGTATTTAAAATGAACATGTCTACTTGATGCCTATTTTATTTTAGGTGTTTAAAATGAACACCGTCGATGGGTTGCACCTTTTTTATTTCAATTCACTTTAACCTTTTTAAACGTAGTGGCAATTTTTTATGTCCAACAAAAGTTGAATTTTTATAATGCAACAGATTCTCCATCCGTTGTAACAGTTATCCTACATGTTCTGACATATAGTTTATCTGTTGCAATAGGTTGGTCATTTGTTGCATTATCTCAATGTTTTTATCTAATGTCCATCTGTTGCAACAGTGGGAAGACATGTTTGATAAATTTCAACAGATAACCTACATGTTGCAACATATGTATAAATCTATTCGATTATTTCAATAGACGTGTCGTTTGTTGCAACAAATAAAGTCCATCTATTGCAACATATGTCTAAATCTGTTCTTGTTTTTTCAATAGATGTGTCATCTGTTGCATTATCTTGATGTTTTTATCTAAAGTCCATCTGTTGCAACAGTGTAAAGACCTATTTGATAAATTTCAATAGATCACCTACCTGTTGCAACATATGTCTAAATCTATTCGAATTTTCCAATAGATGTGTCATTTATTGCAACAGATACATTATCTGTTGCAATATTTGAATCTCGTATTCCTTTTCAATTAATAAGTTCAAATCTAAGAAATAAATAAAATTCGTATACAAATAAAATAAGTTGAAGCCTTCATAAATTAGCTAAAATAAGTCAACGAATAAATTAAATGTAAAAAAATTGTTATGGGTACAAATCTCAACAAATACATAAATAACAATTTAAGTATACTGCCAAGGATTGCTTTGACAGGCTCAATCTATAAAGATCTACTTAGTATGGACAAGTTGTTCTTCATCCGGTGCTATGGAATTCGGCTTTGCTCATCGTGAATCTTCATTGTCGCTTGCGTACGTTTTTGGCTCTTTCTGTTCTCCGTATTTCTACAAAAAGAGTAGCATATTGTCAATGCTGTTTAGCAGTAGCTTCTTCAACATCCACCTGGAAAGCTAGAATTGGTCAATGCTAATAACGGAGATACAACAAATTGGAAAAGGATAACTCATCTCTTCTAGCAAATCAAACAGGTCTTCCTCCCATTTTAAATTATCCCAAACATATTATATTTCTGTTGCAATAATGAATCAACTGTTGGGACAAATTTCTACATGAGGAAGACCCTGTGTGATAATTTCCAATGAATAAACCATCCGTTGCAACATATGAATCATCTGTTGCAGGAGATAGATCGTCTATTGGTACAAATAAAAGTTGTATGAAGAGCTATTTGATTTGCTAAAATAGACGAGACATATGTTGCACCAGATAAAGTATCTGGTGCAATAGGTTAGTCAATTGTTGCAACAGGTTAGTCAACTGTTGCCATAGATGTATATATCTGTTTGATAATTTTTAGCAGATGTGTCATCAGTTGAAACAGATATGTGTCTGTTTGTTTCGTTAGTTGGAAGACATATAATATGTTCACCTTCTTTAGCTCGTGCTGCTCTCCTTTGGACATTGTACGCTGCTCAGTGCAACACGCAGATAGAGGAGTTGTAATTTTGCTTTTTTGGATGCCTGATAATGCTCTAGAAATCACCCTCCTTCTCCTCTTAGCCGTAATCTCTAATGGAGTGGATGGAAAAAAAATCTTCTTTGATGGAATGAGACCCCTCTTAGATATCAATTCCTTTACAGAAGCAATTAATTCATTAATAACATTAATCACTACATCATGTTTCGCCCTGCAGTCTTGACATTTGCATGCAGAACATTCGCTGGGAGAGGCAAAATCTGTATAACCAGTATGATCATACTCATAATGGTTTGCTTTAAATACTATAAGAGGAGCATCATTAGCACCAACAGTTGCATCACTATCACCACCAACAGCTCTATCAACAACAACAAGCCCACCCTCCAAAATTATTTTTCTTGTAATGGTTGTTGCTCCAAATAATTCCATTTTTATTCTATCGATGACCTTAGGGTCTGATAAAGTTTGCACAAACCGTAAAGTAAGAAAAAATAGCATCTTCAACTCTCGACTGATTGGAACTAGTGATGAATGCACATTCTAACATAAATCATTACATATATTAGAATGATGATTAGATCATACAAAAAAACATTAATTAAAAGAAAAAATTAATTATAATTATACTTACTGCATCCTTCGGGAGGTTGAAGAGATCAAGAAATTTTGCATTTTTATAAGTTTTGGCCGACAACCATCTCAAGATTCTTTGACAGGAAACTTCTTCCTGGTAGTTCACTTGTTGTCTCAAACAAGGAATGACTTCAAACGCCCAAACCTATAAAATAATGCCAATAAATCAAAACCATTATTAAGCGAAAAAAATGAATGATATCATAATAGAAGAAAGAAACATTTACCATGAAAGCCCATGGGAAGCCAAATAAGTTGATTGTCTTTGGCGCTAACGGAGTCCACAAATATTTGACAATCATTTTAAAGCTTTCATACCCCCATGGATAGCTGTTAAATGCCTCAAGACCCTCGGAGAGCTTTATTAAACCGAAGCTTATGTTGTTGTTAACGTCTCTCGCCCAAAGAATATTATGTACAAACCAAACCAACCACAATGACTGCTTGTTATTCTTTGAAAGTCCTTTACCTTTCAAAACATCTATCAAATTTTTGTTTTTGAAGCTTGGACCAACAATGGATACCAGGTCATCACGATCATATGACTTGTCTTTGCCTTTTTTGGGTGTACGGGGTACTTTTTTTTGGGTTAGAATAGGTATAACTTGAGAAGGAGGATAACGTTTTAGTCCAGTAACTATGGCAAACTCCTTCCAACCAAAACAAACAGGCATGCCACAGTAATTTATCCACACCTCATCCATCTTATCTTTGTTTTCATACATAAACCTATGCTTGAGAAGTTCATATACTATTTTTATTTGGAAACGAGCATTGTTGTCCTCCGGCAAATCAAATATTTCCCAAAGCAGCTGTCCCTTAAATAAGCATCCAATTTTTATTCTCGAAGTATTTTTTTGAAGATGTCGAAATACTTTCCCATGGATACTTAACCACGAAATCACCCGTTAAATCTGCGGCACCATCACACTGCATTCTCACAGGATAACGATCAATGCTAAAGTCTTTGACCAACTCTTCGGTGGAAGGGCTATTAGCATTTGCATCATCTCTTTTGAAATAGTCCTCCTCCCCGTGTTCATCATATTCTACTCACGATTGAGATAACATTTTAAAGCAACCTCATAGAGTGCTGGATGTAGCCTAGCTGCTTCACTTGTTCCTTTACTTGGACGTAATTTGGTTTATGTTCTTTTGGGAACCATATTATCTAAAATTAACAAGAACATAAAATAATATATTATTTTTTATTAATGCATCATTAAAAATGATAACATGTCACGACCCGAACCAGGGCCCTTGCCATGACGAGCATTCCGAACCATAAAGGCCCGAAACACCCCTATTTGTCTGATAATTATGCACATAATTCATGACAAAATAAATGCGGAAGATACACAATATAATGGAAACATGATCAACAATCATATGAAAACGAAAATGGGGAATAATGTCCCACAATCTAAATCAACATCTCTAAAACCGTCTACGAAATCTCTACTACATGACTGAAACAATGTCTATCTGAAAACTTGGACAAGGCCCCTAGTAAACCTGAAACTAATATAATATAAAAGGACTACAGGACATAAGACTTTCCAAAACATAGAAGGCTCACCACTTGTCTCTGCAACTTTGTCTGAATGATCTACTGATTCTCTTGACCCCTAGACTGGACCTCTTAACCTGAGAGGTTGGAGAGGGGAGGGGGTCAGCACAAAAGTACTGGCACACAGAGATATAAAAAAAAACATAATATTTTTACAAAATATGGTTGAGAGCCATTATAAAGAAATTTCGTATCAAATCATTTGAAAACACATGGGCGTAATGCAATATTTTTTCAAGAACAATGAAATGCATATAAGATAGGTGGAATACCCTACAGAATTTACACCAACTGCAAAACATCAGTTGCCGCCGAGATTAGAGTATAAGTGAGAGAGAGACACACGAGACCATGAAGCATGGTTTTACGACCCAATGGTAGTGCCCAAGAGAACTTAGCCTGGGCCCCTACCTATAGTCCCAATTTGGGAATGACATGAAGTCAAGTACACAAGATCACTTAGCCTAGTACCAATATTCCATGTTGGCAAAGACGTTTTTCCAGCGATGAGCCCTTGTGTCTCAAACACCTTCTTTGGGCATCTACCTTTCTCATGTAAAATAAATGCATTCAAATTTCATCTTAGTCAATCACATATCGTATGCTAAAGGGTATCATAAAACACGACTTTCAAGTCACCAATATCACATCCACATATGCATAATCATGTAAAAACCAAGGTGCTTCATCATTTACAAGTGGTGAACAATATTTATTTCAAATTCATGCTCTCTTTTGTTGATCACAATATAATATGGAGTATCGAAACATTATCATGGGAATTTGAAAAAAAATTATCATTCATATTTGTCAAAGTTCCATGGAAAATCTCAAATCACATATGCATGGTTTCAACCATTGAAGTATATATAGGCAAACAATTCCCATGACATAAAGAAAATGACTTAGAAATCATATTGAAAGCAAATTATTAGCATTTGATTGAAAACCCCCAATTAAAAGCATGCATGTTCATAAAAACTACACCCATGAGATTTTTGGATAACCCCACGTACCTCTATATGCGAATATGATAGGTGCTTCTTGAAGCCTACGTTGCGGAGGTTCCAAATCTTAAATTTGTTTTGAAAACCCATGGTTGAATCTTAAACTATTTGGATTTTTATTTTGAAATCCTAGAGAGAGTTCTTGAACAATTTGGATGAATGAAGGTGTATTTTGGGGTCTTTGGGAACTGAATTTCGTGTTTATGGCTAAATAAGGATGGAAAGACCATTTTGCCCCAAAAACGGAGTGTTTAAGTCACCTAAAATCTTTACATAGGCGGTGCCTACTACTTTGAAAGGCCATAACTTCTTGCTCGGGTGTCGGATTTTAGCAAAATTGGTATCGTTGGAAAGCTAACTTGAAAACCTATCATTTGAAACATAGTAGGCTCTATAATTCAACATATATAGAGAGTTATGGTCGATGGAAGCTGACACAATTTACAACATCCACTAAAACTTAATCGATCGAAATAGTTTCAACTCGTCCTTGACTTGAAGGACCTCTATGATCTAAATTCAAGCTTGAATGGATTCATATACTACACAATTAATTAACATATTGGCATAGGATTTATGGCTTCGGGATTATCAACGCATCAAAATCATGGTTTTTATTCTAGCCAAAAATGCAAGGTGTTACATTATCTCCCCTTTGGGATCATTCATCCCCGAATGATGGATAGGAACATATTAAAGCTTAGAGGTATGGAATAACGCGGACACGACATGTCCTCTAATAAAGAATACACTGATCTGAAACATGACCATATGGCTGGAACTACTGATGTTCTGAATTCTTATGCCGGACATGCATATCTGATGTATGGAATACACGACTGAAGCTACGCATAAGCTGAATTCTCATAATGAACATGCGTACCTGATGCATGGATTTATTACTGAGTTGTTCTCATGAATGCAGGACTAAATACACTGATAACCTAAACTTTTTCTATTGAACATACATTTCTAATACATGCATATCTAACTGAACTGACATATGAACGTATGAATGAATATGCAATGACAACTGGTGCGGAGCTTGTAATAAGAATCTATGCATGCATCTGAACGGGGTATCTCCCCCTTGGTACCTTATGTCCCTCTATGAATGTTCAATTCACTAAGATACTCGGAAAATTGAGGCGATGCACAGGGCACCTACGAATTGAATCATAACTGAACATTTGGACTCTGAATTTAATGCATGATGCATAAACTGGGCTATACTCGTAACTACTGATACTCTATCTTGGAATAGTAGCATGTCTGAGATTTCGAGTAGCATGAATAAGTGCAAAGACGAGAAAACAAGTCATGCGAATCTGACTGCTAAACTAACTTATTGGCCATACAGACTGAATTATGCTACACCCTCATACTTAACTGGAGTATTCTCTTCAACACTCTCTCTAAGAAAACTCTAGCAGTAATAGGGAGCCATGCATCTTGGGCATGGATTACACAAGAAATCCAACTGAGGAAATCACAACATTGACACTACTCTGCAGTCTGGAATATAGACATATAACTCCTAAATTAGGATAGAATTTTCAGAACCTTGGAAATACGACTTCTCACTTTCAGGCTTAGAGAACTTCCCGAATATCCCTTAATTATAGTATTCCCTATAAATATCATATTCATTCAACTTAGCTTAAAATTCTCAAATGTGCATTGACAAATCTTTCAACTAGTGTCGGAAATAACTTAATCCCTTCGCCGTGATCAAGCCTTACTCTAAGTCACAAAAAAATACAACATACCAAACCACGATATTATTCTAAACCATATGATGCCACCTTCTATATCTCCTTTAAAGATCACATCCTAAGTATAACATGCCTTACCACTTCAATGACTACTCTAAAATCCTAATATGAAGTCGCTATTGCATATTGCGACCTTCCACTACAATCCCAAAACATCATTCAAGCCTATTTTATAACCACATGTTGACTTCAAGGAAACCACCCATAAATACATACTTCACATAGTTTCTAAACTATTGTCAATATAACTCCCACGCGCTACCTTAAGACATACACACACAAACTTTTCCACTAACCATCACATGTATCAAAGACTTGGCCCCAAATCTTACTTCATACTTATGGCCTTATGTAAACAAGCATACTATGATCTTCTATCAACAAGAAAATTTACATCATCACCACTATCATTGCATAGGAAGGGTCACTAAAAGGTTAAAACATAAGACCCTTAAGAGTGAAAATATCTTTGTATGGGACTGAGCACACTATAAAGAGTGAGTACATGCGTCATGAGTTGCAAGACCTCAACTAGAGTTCATAACATAAGGAATGTGATTCTGACTACTTGAATGAACTAGAACTCATTATCTTGGAACTGGAAGAGTACGTGACTCTCTATCATATACCGGAATCATGAGCTATTATCACGGAACTGAATCGTAAGGCATGAGTAAGCATCCGGATAACAAAAAAAATACTTAGGTAGGAATGGGTTGAGATTCACCCTCACTTTTTGATATTCTATATCATACTGCATCACTACTAAAATCTGAGAGCCTTACTTGGTCGTTCGTTCTATCATCTCCCCAATGGCTTCAAGTCATCATCTAGAGTTTGGGAGATCCTTTACCCGATTCTAATTGAACTACACTTACTGCACTCTAAGGTCTGAAAAAAAATGACAGTACATGCATATCATAGAACTTAACTCAAATGACTACCTTCTGGGATACACTCTATCTTTCCATAGCCACCAATAGTCATAGTATAATGCTTGCACACTTTTTTATATCGGTTCAACCTTCAAAACTCAAACTTAGATTCTAACACTTAACATGGCTATTTAGATCACCATATACCATCTAACTAGTCTTTCTCCACTTAACAATTCAATGGTACCACTAGCCACACAAATTATATAATAGTCTTAGAAAAATATGCCACAACCTCATATCACGTTGGCATACTTCTACACCATACCTACAACATTATATTTCATTGCGAATCAACTTAAACTTAAGCCATTTCATACACCGTTCAAGCCTATTAGATCACTTCCATTACCATATAACTAGCATCATTAGCCAAGAAATCATCACATCCACCTTCATGGACATCAACTATTCAAACTTAATATCTAGTGCTATGCATGATTTACAACCCAACCTTACACAAAATTTTCACTTGGAAACTATAAATAAACATCACGAAACACTAGTGCACTAGAACTTCATAACCACAATAATCGATCAGGACCTAACGGTTTTCCTTATCATAATCCATTAGCATATACTATTTCAGCACCTCAAGCCTACTAATTTAATCCCACAATCATACACCATTAATCTCATGCCACTATTCTTACATCCACATCCTACATTAGATTCAATCCAATGGTCTAGCATCAATCATCTACAACCAATGACGAGGGCAACATGATATACTAATCTATCAAATTGGAACATTCTATCCCAAATACTTCAAAATCTTCTACATACCTTCTCATAAGTAGCACTAGTTTACAACTACCAATGAAAAGAGGGTCAAGGGGGTTAAAGCCTCATAATAGACATGGTAAACCTTATCCTTATATTATAACCCCGTACAATCGTATCTACTTATACTGCTTTCTCGTATCATAATTACTTTCCCAAGCATATATTTACACTACCTTCAAATTCCTTAAACAACCATGAGTCTATAATCATAATTTACTTGCTAATATAGCCATTTTCACATTCAAGAAACCAACAAATCACCCTGATCAACAACTCCTTCTCTACCTTCTACTAATAACACACAAGGACGAATCACTTTATTACCTACTCTATCTCATGCAAACAGATTCAGCCATACATATATTAAACTAACGAAAGAACAACAAGTTGGACATCAAGTTGCTAGTGAATCGAAACAGGCCTCACATGGCTTCACTAGACTTTGGTTTTGTATTTTAAACAAGAAAATGGGATGAATGACAAGTCAACTATGCTAGTGAATCGAAAGAGCCCCATACGGCTTCACTAGGCTTTTTAGTTTCATCAACACAATGATAAAATATTTTCAAGAGATAAAAACTTGTCACACAATATTCCATAATCTGAGAATACACATCTTACTTTGTATAGATAAAAATCTGAGTCAAATATTTCCCCCACAGACTATGATACAATCCACACACGCTACAAGCTACCAATAGGTCATGACACTGACACTTTAACTTATACTACTATTTGGGTGGAAATACAATTCCAACACTCCTACTATACATCTTTTCCCTTAAGCATGACATCTGCAACATAAATTTCTGAAAAGGGCCGAATATACTCAATACAGAAGGCTGAAAAGCATAATTTTGTCAAGATCAAGGTTCACACTAGAACCCACACACTCTGAATCAATAACGGACTCTTATCAAGTCCTTTCACAACTTTAAGATCTTATATGACGCGATCCAAAGGGACAATACCATTTAGACTCTAAACTTCTACACTTGAATCACCCCAGTAATGTGACGGGTCTGAGAACATCCGAGTAAGGAAAGAATTTAGGATGATTTTACTTTTGTATGGACATCAACATTGCACGAATTAGAGTATGAAGGAGGAACATTCTGACTATGTTGCAAGAACTAGAATATGAAGAAAGAGAGATATTCCTAAATGTCTTATAGCCTCCTGCTTATAAGTGTGGCGCGATACACATCCATAAACAAGACTCTACCTGATGTGATTTTGCAGAAACCCTAAGACCATGAAACGTGTTTTGATACAAAGTTTGTCATGACCCGAACTGGGGCCCTGGCCGTGACGAGCATTCCAAACCATAAGGGCCTGAAACACCCCTATTTGTCTGATAATCATGCATATAATTCATGACAAAAGAAATACAGAAGATACATAATATAATGGTAACATGGTAAAGAATCATATGAAAACAAAAATGGGGAATAGTGTTCCACAATCTAAATCAACATCTCTAAAACCGTCTGCAAAATCTCTACTACATGAATGAAACAATGTCTATCTAAAAACTAGGACAAGGCCCCCAGCAGACCCAAAAGGACTGCAGGACATAAGACCTTCCGAAACATAGAAAGCTCACCACTTGTCTTTGCAACTCTGTCTGAATGATCTACTGATTCTCTAGACCCCTAGACTGGGACTCTGAACCTGGGAGCTTGGATAGGGGAGGGGGTCAGTACAAAAGTACTGGCACGCAGAGATATCAAAACAAAACATAATATTTTTACAAAATATAGTTGAGAGCCATTATAAAGAAATTTCGTATCAAATCATTTGAAAACACATGGGCTTAGTGCAATAGTTTCTCAACAACAATGAAATGCAACTGAGCTAGGTGGAATACCTACATAATTTACACCAACTGTCAAACCCCGGTTGCTATCGATATTAGAGTATAAGAGAGGGAGAGACACACAAGACCACGAAGCATGGTGTCTAGACCCAATGGTAGTGCCCAAGATCACTTAACCTGGGCCCCTACCGATAGTCCCAATTTGGGAATGACATGAAGTCAAGTACCAAGATCACTTAGCTTGGTACCAATATTCCGTGTCCACCTTTCTCATGTAAAATCAATGCATTTAAATTTTATCTTATTCAATCGCATATCGTATTCTGAAGGGTATCATCATACCCAACTTGCAAGTCATCAATATCACATCCACATATGCATAATCATGTAAAAACCAAGGTGCTTCATCATTTACAAGTGGTGAACAATATTTATTTCAAATTCATGCTCTCTTTTGTTAATCACAATATAATATGGAGTATCGAAACATTATCATGGGAATTTGAAAACAATTTATCATTCATATTTATCAAACTTCCATGGAAAATCTCAAATCACATATGCATCGTTTCAACCATTGAAGTATATAGGCAAACAATTCCCATGACATCAAGAAAATGACTTAGAAATCATATTGAAAGCAAGTTATTAGCATTTGATTGAAAAGCCCCATTTAAAAGCATGCATGTTCATAAAAACTACACCCATGAGATTTTTGGATAACCCCACGTACCTCTATATGAGAATATGATAGGTGCTTCTTGAAGCCTACGATGCGGAGATTCCAAATCTTTAATTTAATTTGAAAACCCATGGTTGAATCCTGAACTATTTGGATTTTTATTTTGAAACCCTAGAGAGAGTTCTTGAACAATTTGGATGAATGAAGGTGTATTTTGGGGTCTTTGGGAACTGAATTTAGTGTTTATGGCTAAATAAGGGTGGAAAGGGACCATTTTGCCCCCAAAAACGGAGTGTTTAAGTCACCTGAAACCTTTACATAGGTGGTGCCTATGCTATCGCCTATGTTTACATAGGCGGTGCCTATGTTATTGCCTATGTTTTACATAGGCGGTGCCTATGCTATTGCCTATGTTTATATAGGCACCGCCTACTACTTTGAAAGGCCATAACTTCTTGCTTGGGTGTTGGATTTTAGCAAAATTAGTATCGTTGGAAAGATAACTTGAAGACCTATAATTTGACACATAGTAGGCTCTCTAGTTTGACATATACAGAGAGTTATGATCAAATGAAGCTGACACAAATTATAACGTCCACTAAAACTTAATCTATCAAAATAGTTTCAACTCGTCCTTGAGTTGAAAGACCTCTATGGTCTAAATTCAAGCTTGAATGGATTCACATACTATGCAATTAATTGACATTCAATATTGGCATAGGATTTATGGCCTCGGGATTATCATCGCATCAAAATCATGGTCTTTATTCTAGCCCAAAATGCGGGGTGTTACATAACAGTAAATCAAACAAGCAAAATAGTAAAATAACAGTTGTAACAGATCACCAGACCAAACTATTGCAGCGGATGAGTAATCTATTGCAACAATACAAAACATACCACTCATCTTTTAACAGATGAATGGTCTGTTGAATATATCACACAACTGTTGTGACATTATCTATTGCAACATATGAGTGATCTGTTGGACTAGTTAAATAATCCATCGCAATGGCTAAGTAATCTGTTATGACAATACAAAACATATCACTCATCTGTTGAGAAAGATGAATGGTCTGTGCAACAGGTCACACATCTATTGCAACACATGAGTGATTTGTTGGAATAGTTATCAACGGTCAATATTATTTAGATTTCTTCCAACATAGGGTCGTCTGTCATGGCAGATGAATGATCAATTGGAAAAATCAAGTCTTGGACTTTTCCTGTAGGAAGAGTTGGTAAGATTTTATCCAACAGGAGGTTCATCTGTGGCATTAGATCATTAATCTAATGGTTCTTCCATTGCACCATATGGTTAATTAGTTACATCGGATTGTTTTATTCAACGCTTAGTCTGTTTCTACATATGGTAAAGCTGTTGGATCAGATTATTAATCTATTGCATCATAATTGTAATATGATGGTTCCTCTTGCTGATTAGATGGTTTATCTGTTGCATCATATGATGAATATGTTGCATTAGATGGTTAATATGTTGCACCAGATGGGTAATCTGCTAGAGGAAACAGTAGCACGATTTTATTAAACAAAAAAAAACAATTTCACCATTTTTACCAAGAACAAAACAAATAAAACCAAATTGTCCTTTTGTTTTTATAAACACAAACAATAAAAATCAAACTTCAAAAAAATGCAACAAACAACAAAATATCATAATTCACTTCGAAAAGAGAAGAGAAGAGAAGAAATACTAGAAATTAAGGTTTTATTCAGACCGCATTTCAAATTAGTGCAACAAATATTTAAATTGTTAACCAATACTATAAGAGAAGTTGTCTTAAGTTCCTCGTTTTCTTCAAAACTAAAAGGCCATAAATTTTTACCTGTGAAAGAAGAAAAGGACCGATGAAGAATTCGAAGTTGTTGTGGCCGGAGAACAAGGGTGTCACGTCGATGGAAGTCGAAAAGGAACTAAAATCCCAACTATTTGTAGTCGGATGTTGAAGTCGCCGAGGATTGAAATAAGAAATTTGCAGAACAGTTAGTTGGGAAAGAGTTGAGAGAAGCTGTCGAGAGAGGGATGAGAGACAGGTTGATTAAATTGAAAAGGGGAACTCGAAGCCCAACTATATGTCGTCGGGGGTTGAAGGTAGAAATTTTGCAGAACTGTTGGTTGGGAGAGAGTTGAGAGAAGCTGTCGAGAAACAGGAGAGAGTGGTTGATTTGGATTGAAGTGGGGTGTGGGTTGGGTTGATTTGTACTTTTGAAAAGATTAGAAAGTTTTGAAAATATTAACCAAGTCCACAATTAACGTAATCAAGTTTCCTAATTATGTTTGACCCTATCTATTGATCAATGTCACCAATCCTTCATTCAAGACTTAAAAGACACATTTCCTTCAATTTTCTCGAGGTACTTATTGTGATTTATAATTATTTTCTAAACAAATTCTAGAAAAATAAATGAGACCCACAAGATAGGAAAGCTTAACATTACTTTTCGACTAACCCAAGTAATAAATAAAATATGAAATGATTTTTTTATTCAAAAATTGCAAAAGTAGTAAATCAAGTATCTACACAAATACCAATTGATTAAAAACAGTAGTAAAGCTAAATGTAAGGAATCATTTTTGTGTGGGGTATAAGATATAATAATCTTGAAATAAAATATATACTTATTTCATTAAACGTCTAGTCGGAAGTATTATTTAGCCTTGAAATTAATTATCTCACTATTTATATCAACGGAATAAGTCATCACATATACATGACGGAATAACTAAATAACTTCTCACGATTAATTATTTCGAATAACTTGTTCCAAACCAAATGACCCCTCAGGGTGTGAAGTAAAACAGGATAAAGCCTGGATGAGTCCCATAATAATTAACTTTAGAAAAGTGCTCTTGTATAGACATACATAGATTTTTCGGTCCTAATAATGCATACGTACAAGTACAAAAGCAGTCAAGTATAATACTTATAAAGCATGACAATAATGTAATACTCCCTCCGTTTAAAAAAGAATGACATACTTTCCTTAATAGTTCGTTTAAAAAAGAATGACTCATTTCCTTTTTTGGCAATACTTTAATTTCAACTTTCCACATGACATATTTTGGACCACAAAATTAAAGAGCATTTTGGTACATTTAACACAACTTTAATATAAGGCCACAAGATTCAAAAATCTTCTTTATTTTCTTAAACTTTGTGTCAAGTCAAAATATGTCATTCTTTTTAAAACGGAGGGAGTATCATCAAATATGCCCTTGGCTGGGAAGCAAGCAAGTTGACAAACAACTGCTTCCCTGGCCGCCTATATACTCATGATCAAAGGTAACACACTTTATTCTTTATTGAAATGTTTAAGATCACAAAGGGATCCTATACGTAACACATTAGATTAGTTGCTTAGTACAATGTACGATAAACATCTTTGCAAAAAAAAAAAGTATTTTCAAAGGGTAATTATAATAAAATCTAGAAGTCATTTTATCAAAAAAATATTTTTACCAATATGAAAAGAAGTAGCAACACTACTGCTACAGAATCATCACCACCGCAACAAATATCCCAAACTCACTCAATCTCACTAATTTATCAATGCTACAGCATCATCTGCAACATGCCCGATTCAATACCTTGTATGATTACACTAAGTCAATACTTTTAAACCTTGTCATACACATAAGGATAGCTCGGTGCATAAAGCTCCCGCTATGCACGGGGTCCAAAGAAGGGCCGAACAAGGATTTGTTGTCCACAACCTTACCTCACATTTCTGCAACAGGCTATATCCATGACTTTAAATCGCGACCTTCTGGTCACATAACAACAACTTTACAATTACTTCAAGGTTTCCCTTCCTAATCAAACACTAATAAATGATATTTTTTCACAAAATATTTTCTTTGGAAAATAATTTTCTTCCTAACCAAAAACCACTATTTGATAAATTTTCACGACATTTTCCCTAAAAGGTTGCAACCTGTGAGCAAGTTTTAAATTTGGTGCAAACTGCCGGATATAAGAATACCATAGCAAACCAATTAAACAACAGGGACAAAATACTTGGTCTTTAAACACAAAAGTCAAAATCTATTAGTTTGAGCCCAGTTTTCCAATTCTGTATAAGTGGCTAAGTTCAGGTAGCCACACCCTTAGTAAGTCTTAACGATGGAACCAACAAGACGGCACACACACAAAAGAACTAAGTCATGATGCAAGATAAGGCTACAAGCTGCACAAAGATCCTGGAATCAACTGCAGCATTGCTCCTGGTCTTCTAAATTTGGCTTCTCCTTACCATCTACAAGCAAAACACAGAATTAGGTTCAAGAAAAGAGACATTTTTGCAGTATTGATTAATGAAGTGGAACAACTAATTCAAAATAAAAAGCTTTATGAAGCTCAACATGAAAAAATATGTTCACATTCCAAAAACAATGCAGAGTAATTGTTCATAGATCGGGAAGCTAAATGGCGGAATTACATAATTGGTTAAGATACAATGGTTAATATAATTGGTTTGTTTGACTTATATAAAAGTGGGAAAGCCAGAGACACAACTTTCACATGCAACTCCAAACAAAGTACTTTGGACTATAGAGGTACTTACAGAGATGAAGGATTTTGATCTAAATATTTCACTGGACCTTAAAGGACCTGCTGTTTTTTCTTCGCAACGCCTTCAAAAATCCCATCAGGTCCAAAATTACAAGACAAGTTTAGATGATCAATTGGACCTGGTAGCTGGAATGAAACAGTAAATTCACCCGGTGGGCATAAGTTCTGAGTTTGCATCTTAAAGACCATATTCTTCCTGCGAACCTTCCTCTCTCCGGTCACGCTCACCCCTCTTATGAGAATTCTCCCATTTGGTCCAACATCACAGCGAAAGACTTCTGTAACCACATGAACGGGAAGATCTCTAAATCATCAAGTCGATTCATATGGATGCAATTTGACATTCATATACAAAACATATGGTCGTCACATATATAGTGATTTTCAACTTGACGTAGTAAAATATAAAAAAAAGAAAGTCTGATGTAAGACAGTAAAGAGTTATAAGAAGATATGGTGATTTTCAACTTAAGAAAATCTTACTTATACGTAGAACTTACGTTCATCCCTAGCAACACCGGGAAGTGAAACACGGAAGACATAAGCATCTTCAGATTCAGCTATATCAACTGAACCCATGAATGGCCCAACCTTTCCATACAAAGCCGATCCAGTAAGGGCAACCCCGCCATTAGCATGATTTAAAAGATTGTCCCACTCCTCTTTGGCTGGACAAGCAGAAAAAAAAACCACTGCAGGCTGACCCCCAGCATGCCGCTGAGAGTTGCTACGCTTGGACGGCAAAGTTATAGCTTCAACTGAGACTGAACCAGCATTGATATCTGGTGTCGATGAATACCAGCTGATAGGGGCCACATTAAGCGGTTGAGGATGCAGTGGAATTGAACTACTAGATTCGGCAGAGAAGACGGAGATTCTCTGCAATGCACGAGTAAAATACAACATTAGTTTCCATTACGATAATCTCTAGTATTAAGAAATACCTTACTTGACTCCATAGGACCTAAAACCAATGTAAGAAGAGCTTCATTGGAGTAAGCAAGTACAGTTCATATGATGCACAAGTAGGAAATGATTTCTTTACGGATTAAGAAGGTTTTATTTCCTACTTGTGCATCTTATGATTTCTTAAAAGCAAAGGATAGTCACAAAAGTATTCAAACATAATTTGAAAAAGAAAAACTTCAGCATCCAGAGAGTAAAAAGTTATTGTGAATCTTGATGGAAAAAGGTGCCCAACAGTTTATCAGAGGTCTACTTCACATGAAATTCTAATAACTTCATTGTTCCTCGTAAAAGGTGGCACTAGCCATCTAGGACACTCCCTATTTTCTCATTTAAAGCATAGTCAAGACAAAAATGGACGTTAAAAACAGAAACCAACTTGATCATATTTGCAAATGAGACATAGCATGATAATTAGGTTTGACTTCCTCGCCGCAATTAATATTGCTTGGAGGTAGAGGAAAATATAAAAGAGACCAATTTATGTTTATCGCCAAAAATAGTTTCTCTTTACAAAAGGCCACTGTTGAGAATATAACTAAATAATAAAAAGTGCTCTCTCTAACAGCTTAAACTTTTAGATGAGATGATCACACACGTACATACGTCAACATGGGATTAGAGCAGTCAGAGGTCCTGGGACCCAATCTCACTGTCACCCATCATTAAAAAATAAATTCACGTGCTTGACCCGTGAAAAAGAATCAGGACCACATGTGGGGGGTGTTGAGAATATAATTAAATAATAAAAAGTGTGCTCTCTCTCACAGCTTAAGATTTTAGATGAGATGGTCTCACACTTCAACAACCACTATCCAATGTCAAATCTTGTTCTATTTAACAAAAAATGTATCTTTCCGTTCCATTTCCCTGTAGTATTAAGAACATGTACCTTTCATCTTAGGCAATTTCACTGTGAGCAATTAATTCAAAGGAAGCAGACAATTGAGTTTGGTACCTGTTATAGACCTAGGATCCCTAAGTTGGCTGATTTGGGACTCACCCCGCCCCCCACAACCCCCCCCCCCCCACACACGACTCGACATTTGGAGCATAGACTCTTAAGTTTTGGCCACGTGTCTTATATTATTTGATTGGTTTAAAAAATAACAATGATAATAAAATTGTTAAAATCCTACTGGTTGTAGGAAAGTTATTAAGTTATTTCATATGAAACTTCCAACGACCTCTAATGTTGGGTGTATTTATGCATTCTAGCCTTGCTATTTTAGCCTTTTTAGCCTTGTTTTGAGCCTTGTTTTGAGGATGATTCATATGATTAATGTGTTTATAATGAGATAAATGTGAATCTAAGTGTCCATGTATGTGTTTACAATGTTTAATGGTGTTTTCACACAAGTTTTGATTCAAATTGATCATTTAGAAGTAAACCGAGAAAACTAGTGTACTAGCTTAAGCTAGGTGTTTTTCTAGTCTATCATGTTGGGTTCTAACGTGTTTAACGAGTTACTAAGGTTGTTATTGTGTATTTATGTGTGAAACAACTTGGGCGTTGTAAACCTCACTTTGATCGCCTCATATTTGTTGATCTATTCAATAACGACTGTTGTTTCCAATTAAAGGAGGATTTGGCATCTAATTACGCACATAATGATGAAACTTCTATTAAACAGTTAAGTTCATAATGGCACACATGTGTTAAGTGGGAGAATATGAGTTTTGGCCCACATGGACTATATTATTGCCTGGTTTAATAAATAATGATGATAATATAATTGCTAAAATCCCATCGGTTGTATGAAAGTTATTTCACATAAAGCTTCTGTTATGGTCCCTGAAGATGGATCTAGTTATGGACGTTGTAAGATGAAATCTGATGTTTTCCTTCTACGACCTATGGCACATGTTGAGTTAAAGTACTCAAAAACTGAAATATTTTCCGCTTATGTTTCCATTAAAGCCAAATAAATTTAGATACAATTAGTGGATTAATCACCCCCACCCCCCCAATATCAAGGAAATAATTTCCAATATCTACTAAAATGATAGTGGAGGAATACCTTCCTTAATGATGACTACAGAGAATTAAAAAAAACATAACTAATAGATAAATCATTAATAACAGCCTAAAAAAAATCAATAAAACGCCCCCACTTTGTCTTCTTCCCAAATCAGGGGCACTTGTTTCATCTCCTATAGTTATCTCGTTTAGGTTTCTTGATTGTTGGTGGCAGATACGTCCGTCTCTTTCAATATTTGTATTTCAGTCTTTTTTCTCTTGGTTTCTTTCCTGGTTATCTTTGACGGTTCTTGTTGGATTACTGGTTCCAGTTTCTCTATTATTGTTCCGTAGTTCAGACTAGCATATCTATTTCTTGTCATACGTGTTGTTATTTTCTATTGTTGTTGTTGTTATTTTCTAAATTCTTGTTATTGATTGTTATTTATCAACATTTACATTATAGTATATTGGTTTTATTGCTTGTTTCATACGTTGTTGAGTCTTGTTTCATTCTTGAAGATTTATTGCTTTTGACATGCGTTGTTGCTGCTTAATCCTTTCCTGCAAATTTCTATTTGTTTCCTTACCATATAGTGGTCACAACTTCAAGCTTCATCACTGATTTATTCATTATTACCATTGTGTCTTGTTAGCCTTATCTATTTGTGCGCCCTCGTATTTACTTCTCTTATAAAGTAGTGGTTGTGGTGGTCGATGGTAGACTAGGGGCATGTTATAGGTCGGGGTAGGGGTTGGAGCGAAGACCAGGTCCAGGGTGAGGCCGGTTAAGCTAGTCATTGGAGGTTCTACGTTGAATGCTATTAGTGCCTACGCTCACCAAACGGGTTTGGACAAGGAGGAGAAGAAGAGCTTTTGGGAGGTTTTGGATGAGGTGGTGAAAGGCGTTCCGAGCACTAAGAAGCTCTTCATAGAAGGGGATTTCAATGTACATATTGAGTCTATATCGAGAGGCTATGATAATGTGAATAAAGGTTTCGATTACAGGGAAAGGAATGGAGCAACTTCAGTTTTGGATTTCACTAGGGCCATTGGGTTGTGGGTAGCAAATTTGAGTTTCCCGAAGAAGGAAGAGCACCTTGTTACCTTTCGTAGTTAGGTGGCCAAGACTTAGATCGACTTTTTTCTCTTTAGGAAGGGTGACACAATGCTTAAAGACTGTAAAGTCATACCCAGCGAGAATCTTTTGACACAACAAAAACTTCTGGTAATGGAATTGGAAATCAAAAAAGGGAGTAAGAAGATGGGTATGGAAGATCAGACCTAGGATTCAGTGGGGTAGCTTGAATATGGACAGTACATTGAAGATTTGGGAGAAGCTGATGACAATAGGGGCTTGGGAGAGTAGAGAGGATGTGGATAGTATGTGGGAGACGACTGTCAATTCCATTAAAGAGACAGTTAGAGAGGTGTTGGGTGTCTCAAGAGGCCGATCTGGAAAGCACCGAAGTGACAAACGGTGGAACGAAGAAGTTAAAAAAGGAAGGTGAAGACTAAGAAGGTGGCTTCTGCAAAATTGGTTAAGATCAAGGAAGACGAGGAGAAGCGGAGAATAAGGAGTATACGTTAGCTAGTAAAGAGGTTAAGTTAGCGGTTACGACGACTAAGACAACAACTTTAGGGAGCTTGTATACAACTTTAGAGGAGAAATGTGGAGATAAGAAGTTGTATAGGCTTGTCAAGGCTAGGGAGTGGACGGCCCATGACTTATGTGTTATTATATAGCGGTGTATTATCACATTTTGTGTTTATTTTTTATTTGTTGTACTATTATCTGTCCTGAGCCGAGGGTCAATCGAAAACACTCAACCAGCCTCTCTACTTCATCAGAGGTAATGGTATCGACTGCGCACACTTTACCCTCCCCAGACTCTGCTTAGTGGGAATAGGTATTGTTGTTGTATAATTAATAGCTGCTAAAATAACCTACATCCTGATTAATTTTCCAACAGTAAACTATTTATAGACAAAAAAAATTGTGCCAACATTTCTCCCCTCCTTCAAAGCATATTTGTCCTCAAGAACTAAGTGTGGATAATAGTAGTATTTCCCTCATTTTCAACAAATGCTACTTCATCCTCAATGAAATCAATCCAGAATAGTTTCTTGCTCCAATGGCCGTGGGTGAGTAGTTCGTCACGATTGAAACAGAGCCCCTTAAGTCACCTTTCCTCCATTTCAGATTTGATCAGTTTCTTCACAAATCTGACATATTGTTGAGGTGAGAATTAGTGGTCTTTGACATGCCAGCATCTAACAGTTGTGAACAAAAGGATTGTTTCCTTGCATTCATAAAGTCGAGATGAACTCATCGTCGTAGCCAAATCTAGAGGATAATGGAATTCAATCTCAATTGCAATATTATCAGCAATACCGATATATAAAGTTAATTTTTGTGACTCTGCGAGTGTACCAGACGTGAAACTAACTAAACTTTTCTTGGTAATCTGCCACAGACTCAATCTGGTGAAACTTTGCCAATTCGTGCAACTTCTGACTTTTAATTGGTTGAATAAAATGAAAGTTACAATGGCGTTTGAATTCACTCCAAGATAGTTAATGCATATCTGTCTCTAGCTGAAGGTCCCAAAGTCGTGAATTTCATTCCAAATGAAAAGAAGCAAGTTTAACCTTTTATTCTTCTAGAATTTGTTCGTGTCGGAAAAAGTGCTCACATCTGTTTAACCATCCCAAAGGGTCCTCATCGCCATTAAATCGTGGGAAATCTAGCTTTGTATGTCGAGGAATGATGGAACTTGCTCCTTCATATCTTGACCCTTCGGCCACTCTAGTTTTACCCTTCCAGCCTCGATTTTGACTGTTATGTTCATATGATTCAGAGTCGACTTTTGAATTTACTAAACCCTTTGAGTTCATCTAAACGAGAATTTATTCCTTCTTGTCTGGCTAAATTGGCACCACGTTCTTCTAGAAACAAGTTCACCAACTGTCAATTGATGTTGAATATGATCTCCCATAACTCCTTAAACTGATACCAAGTTACGATCCACGAATATGAATCTAGTTATGGGATATTGTAAGATGAAATTTAATGTTTTATTTCTACGACCCATGGGGTTGGTTCATTAAGAGATACCTTACAATCTCTTGGGTTAAAGTACTCAAAAATTGAAATACTTTTTGCTTACCTTTCAATTAAAATGAAATAAATTTAAATACAATTGGTGGATTAACCACCTCCTTAATAACTTTGTGTGGCATAAATGCGAAGTAAACACCCCCTCCGTCCAAAAATTTTTGAAAACCAAGGGCATGGACGTGAACAATTTTGTAACAATGTTTTCCCACTTTTTGTGACTCTAAAATCATTAGTTTGTAGTGCATGGTAAATACCTCCTTTCGTCTCTAGTAGGAAATGCAATTGAGACTCCTTGAAAAGTTTGCATGTCATGTGCGGTGAGCATAGTTGTGTAATTCTCATGCATACTTGTATCATCTAGAACTTGCCCCGTTAGTCCTCAAGGCTAATTGTGATTATGCTTCGTTGGTGAAGTGATCTTAGGCATTCTTTGTGAACATAGGTACCCACTTTAGCCTAAATAGCTTACCCGTACATAGAATAGTATCCATAGTCACCCATTTTGAGCTTTCAAGCCTTTCTTTGTCAACCAAATTACAAGCCTTGAACCATTTGAATTTTATTCCTCTTTTGAACCCTACCCTCCTTGAACTTGGAAAATGAAACTAGAGGCCAAATGCCTAAGTTGGGGGTGAAAATTTTTGGAAGAGGTGATGTTGAGCCATAGTAATGTAAGTGGATGCCTATAAGTTAAGGAAAGACAGCAAAAAAAGAAAGGAATAATCAAAAGAAGGAAAAGCATAGATTCCAAAAGAAATAAATGAATAGAAAATGCCTTCAAAGAGATGGGTGAATCAAGGTAGCGAAAGTAGGCATGTCTGAATTTTGGAAATAAATGAAGTGGCTCATGGTCAAAAGTATGGTTGAATAGTGTGATGTAGATGCTCAAGAAGGGTGCAGTTACTTTGTTCCTAAATGATATCATAACCTTTCCCGAACGTACGTTACAAGCAAAAACAACATTCCCTTTCTCAATACTCGTTCGCATTGAGAGATTCTTTGTGAGAGTGAGTGTTTGCACCTAAAATCCCTTGTTGCAGGATAGATAATTTGGTGTTTGGGATTTCCTTTCTGTGAGGAGGCATGTAGACAAATTGACGCAGGTGAAATTGTCATCTTCCAAAAATGAGGCAAAGAAGTGTAGTGGAGTTGCTATCGATAGAGAATCACTTCTAGAGAGTTGGTGATTGTTGCATTTTTGTTCTTTAAAGTCTTTTGCATCTTTGAGATTGTGTTTCATGTTGAGAGAAGTTGTGAGAATAGTTTTACCCATGCTTGAGAGCTACTTATTGGTGCTAATCAAGTTCAAAGTCATTATGATCATTTGGTCGTATAAATAGGCTTAAAATTGCATAGTTTCATTGAGTAAGAAGTAGTATTTCTTGAGGACAAGCAAAGGTTTAAGTTGGGGTGTTGATGAGTTGGTAAATTTACCACTCATTGACGCTCAAATTTGTGCACACTACTATAATTAAATGGTGCTAATGAGACAAATTTGTCATTTGAATGCACTAATTCGCATGTTTTGCACGTATATAGGTAATGGGAAGAAAAGAAGTGAAGTGAGCTTAAAAGAGATCAAAAAGGGTAGTAGTGCAAAAAGCTGGAAAATCAGGAGCTGGGATCGACCTAAGTAACCGCGATCGCGGCCACTCAAGACTAGGTCAAAGCATGGTGATCGCGATAGGTCCAATGCGATCGCCTGAGTCACGATTGCGATCAACTAATGGAGATAGCGATGGTGTGGAATTATCCCAAGCGCGGACTGGTCATTTCACCCAGCTGATTCCAATCCTTCAAAGGGCAAAAACCATTTCACTTTAGGACATCTCAAACTAGAATTCAATTTTGGCATTGTAAAAAACCCTACTAAATTGGCAAAGACTATTGTAGTAAATTTTCCAAGGATTTTAGTTGTAATTGAGGTTGGATTTGAGAATATCCTTACTTTGCCTCTCCAATGGAAGCATTGAATGACAGTTTTGGTATATTTCTTTTCTCAAACTTGATGAGTAGGTAAACATCTATCTTAGGGTTATGTTGGAATAGGGTGCAAATAAGTGTGGGTCTTGATTGTGAGTGTAGATTATGGGTTTGACTAATACTTGCTTGTTGAATAGGAATTTGAGGGTGAAAGCCCCAAATTCCCAAAATCTCACATCATCCTTGAAAGAGGGATGTGGGTATTCTTTTAGATCCCATATCATCCTTGAAAGACGGATATGGGTGACAAGGTATTTGTAAACAATAATTAGATGTTAGCTTATTCTGTTACATTGTCTAAGAAATAAAGATGATTGAGAATTTGCTCTGTCTTGGGAATCTTCCTAGAAATAGGGGTGCCCAATTGAGATTTTGGGTTGATATGTTTGCCACACTCATGAGGTATTCGAAAGGATCCATGGGTGACATTTTGGTGTTTGGTTGAAAAACTAACATCAAAACACCTAACCTAACCTACCCATGTAGTCCTTAACTAGAGTTTGCATTTGATTTTCATGTACCCATGCACTATTTGCCCCTAGAAAAACATAATCCCAAGGCTATTCTCCTATTAAAAGTTTATCTACAATTGTTTCTCTTAATTGGTAGTTTGAGTAGATTTTGTCAACACAACCTTTCAAAGCATACCCCCCAATTTTAATTTATGTTTTACTTTATGTTTATATTATGGGTAAACACTTAGTCGCCTTTTATACACATAGGATTCGAATACTAGTTACACTCCTCATGAATTTGACCCCAACTCAAGTTGGGTTATTATGTTTGATAACGATTGCCTTGCCCATATATCATGGAGTAAGTTGAGTGTGATCAAAATTAAGGAAATAACTTGCTACAACCATTGATATGAGAAAGTGGAGGAATACCTCTTTACTGTTGTCCACGGAGAATTAAAAACAACATAACTAATAGATAAGTTATACTAATAACGGCCGGAGAAAAATAGGAAAACATAATTAATAGTTGCTAAAATAATGTACTTTCTGATTTAATTTTCCATCGGTAAAGTAAATTGGTGATAAACTAAAAAAGGTGTGCTAACATGAAAGTACTAGTATTTCCCTCTTTTTTAGCAAATTCTTAGTAATCATCAATGAAATCAATCCAGAATAATTTCTTGCACTAATGGCCCCGAATGAATAGTTCGTCAAAATTAAAACAGAGTCCCTTAAGTCGCCTTTCCTCCATTTCAGATTTGGCCAATTTCTTCACAAATCTGGGATGTTGTTTACATGAGAAATTTGTTATCTCTGACCTACCCGCATCTAACAATTGAGAACAAATGGGTTGTTCCGTGCTTTCATAAAGACGAGATAAATTCATCACGTAGCCAAAACTGGAGGACTACGCAATTCAACTGCAATTATTATCAGCAAGACTGTTGATATAAAGTTCAATTTTTTCTGACCGTGTGAGTGTACCAGCCGTGAAACTAGCTGCTCAAACTTTTCTCGGTAATCTGCCACAGGCCCAATCTGGTGCAACCTTGCCAATTCGAACAACTTCTGACTTTTGATTGATGGCCCAAAACGAAGGTTACAATGGCATTTGCATTCATTCCAAGACAGTTGACGCATATCTGTTTCTAGTTTAAGAAACAAAAGTTGTGCACTCCCTTCCAAATGAAAAGAAGCAAGTTCAACCTTTACTTCTTCTAGAGTTTGTAGGTGTCAAAAAAAGTGTCCACATCTGTTCAACCATCCCAAAGGGTCCTCGTGCCATTAAATCAGGAGAAATCCAACTTTGTATGTCGAGAAATGATGGAACTTCCTCCTTCATATCTTGACCCTCTCGCCACCCTAGCTTTACCCATCCAACCTCGATTCTGACTGTAATGTTCAGATGATTAAGGATTCCAAGTGAGCATTTATTGCTTCTTGTCGGGCTAAATTGCAGCATGTTATTCTTGGAACAAGTTTACCAATTGTGCCAATTGATGTTGAATTTTATCTCCCATAACTCCCGAATCTGATACCAAATTGTTACAGTTCCAGATATGGATCTAGTTATGTGACGTTGGAAGACGAAATCTAATATTTTCTTTCTAGGACCTATGGTGTTGGTTCACTAAGAGAGAACCTGCAATCTCTTGTGTTCAAGTGCTCAAAAACTAAAATATTATCTGGTTACCTTTACATTAAAGTCAAATAAATGTAAATAGAATTGGTGGATGAACCACCACCCCAAGTAACAAGGAAATAACTTCCTACAAGTACTAAAATGAGAAAGTGGAGGAATAATCTCCTTATTGCTATCTACGGAGAATTAAAAACAACATAATTAATAGATAAGTCATACTAATAACTGCCTAATAAAAATAGAAATAACATAACTAATAGTTGATAAAATAATCTACCTTTTGATTTAATATTCCAACAGTAAACTGTTGATAGACTAAAAGGGTGTGCTAACAGCTTCCCACTACCCCAATTTGATGGAGAGTGGGAGTGACGTGTTAATTAACTGTTGGTTCTCTTTCTGCCTTTAAGAAGAATAGAGGAACTCCATCCATATTTGTTCTGAAAGAACAGACTAAGAAAAAGGGAGAGAAATTGTTTTTCTCAAGATACAAATCAAGTACATCCACTTAATTCACGTCAAAAAGAAAGCTATGGCAGCTTCGGCTTTGTTTCTTGACTGACTTATTAGTAATCGAATTGTATGTGAAAATCATTAAGTTTACGATTCTAAAATCATTAACCCTTACACACACATAATAAGATGGGCGCTCCACATCGGGTTAATAATGATTGAGATGGTCCTAACTCTAACACCAAGATGTCGGACTCAACAACACCCAGTACCCATTCCCATTTCCCAGTTGCATACAAGGTTGGGGCCTAGTGGTGAATTAAGTTGGTTGAGAACTTGATGGCTCAAGTTCAAATCTCAACAGAGACAAAAAAACACTAGGAGATTCTTCTCATCTGTCCTAGACTTGGTTGACAATGTTACCTAATATCTGATATTTGTTGCTGGTGGGAGATGACAAATATCTTGTGGATTTAGTCAATGTGCACAAAAAACTGCCCAGACACCACGAATATCCAAAAAAAGGTACTCTTTTCCTAATGCAGCAAAATTCACAAAACAAGGTTATCAAAAAAATAAATAAAACCCAAAAAAAGGACTAACAAACATTGAATCAGCCATATATTCTTCAAAAGTTTTCACAAATAAAATGTCAAATCTCAAGAAAATTCTTCTACACACCTTAATAACACATATATTCCACATAAAGCACACAAATTTATGCCAAAATTTCATCTTCCCAATATACCATTAACTAAACTTCCTACAATTATCTGTAAGAAAACAACTGGCTATCTGAAAAAATGGTAACTTTCTGCATTTACAAAAGTGCCTAGAAACACTCAAAAAGAAAAATCAACACCTGAGTTAAGTCTACTAAAAAAACAGCTAATTCTGAGTTTTTACTTACACCATCATGTATAAAAAAAAATGAACGATAAACTCAACAGACATTATCTATAAAAAATAAAAAAAATAAAAAAATTAGGATGACGATACCTCCAACGCGAATCCATCAGATAGCTGGTGGAAGAAAAAAGATTGGGAAATCTGGTATTTGGTAAAAATCTTGGTAAAAAGAGTCTTGGGATATCGTTAAAATCAAGGAGCGGCAAATACCCAAAGCTAGAAATTTGTATGAAATTATTTTTGTTGTGAAGTTGGTTGCTTTTATGTGTTTAGGGATTTTCAAGAGTGCTGAAGGCCCTTTACTCCCTACTGGCCTGAACTTTTTGTTCTTTGAAAAGTAGAGCGAAATTGCTAAAAGAGTCCTACGGCTTAATAACATAGGACCAAGAGATAAGAGCGGATTGATGGCGATGACGTAGTGAAGGGAATCTATGGGAAAAGGTTTTCAAACTGGGTTACGACTGATGTGGAACCAGTCCCTTAATCTTGAAGACAATTTTCATTTAGATATTTAAAATCATAGAGCGGCAGATACCCAAAAATGGAAATTTATTTAAAACATTTTTGGTTGTGAAGTTGGTGAGTGTGTGCTTGCTTTTATGTTTAGGGATTTTCTAGAGCATCGAAAGTCCCTTGCTGACCTGGTTATGTATTCTTGACTTTTGTTCTTTGAAATAGACCAAAATTACTTAAATGGTCCCTATTCTTTAGGATGTTTTTCTTTTTTTTTCTTTTTTAAGGCTTAATAACATAGTAATTGACACCAACGGATTAGAGATGACTGTTGGCGATGACTTGGTGAAGGAAATCTACGAGAGAAGGTTCTTGAAATGAGTTACCATCAATGCGAGACCAATACCTTAAACTTGACGATGATTTTCATTTAGACATTTCGAATTACTAAGAGTTTTTAATATTAATAATTGAAGAGTTTCTAAAGGGACAAAAATCCGATTAAGTTCAGCAAAACATCTACAAACATATTGCATATATTAATGTACAGACATCTCTGATCTATCCACTTTGTTATATCCACATTGAGTTCAAGGCTGAGAACTCTTCAGATCAAGCAAAAGGTTTGTAAGACCAAATATTTAATCCCATGGTCTTGATCTCACAAGTGTGATACACATTTACATGGATGTTATAATTACTGGAATCCTCTCAAATACATCTTAACAAAAAAAAGTTTCATTAGGTTCTTGCATAGTAAAAGCACTCTAACACGGAAAGCGTGGCATCTATGGGGAATCACATCATTGTTAATAGCAGGTCATCAATCAATGCATACCAAATTGCAACCATTCCGAAGAGGGATCTATTTTATTAGTGCTCATGAAACTAAGAAAACTTTCACCAAATAGGAACCAACAAGAATGATAAAACATGTTTGGACCTTACATAAAGGACACTTAACTGAAGCAGGTGCATGAGAGTACTTGCTCGAAACCACTTTTATCCAATGCAAAGTGCAGCTGTAGCAAAATTTGTATGCAGAAAAACACGAATGGATTAAGCACTTACTAACTGATTTACTCAGAAACAATCCACACATAGCTTTCTTCCACAGCTTTTACACACAAGAATTACTTTAGAAAAGCACTTACTGTTACAAGTATAGACATACAAGAATTTCACATCAACTTCAGACATCAGACAGAATAACATGATACGTTCACATCCTCACTAAGTAAGTACTCCCTCCACTTCAATTTGTTTGTCTTATTCTCCTTTTTAGTTTGTTTAAAAGAAAAAAATGTCTTCTCTTTTTAGAAACTCTTTAATTCTAGATTTCACTAACATATTTAACATCACAAGATTAAAGAAATTGAAGCGGAGGAAGTGATAATTAGGCAAAAGGGCATATGAAGATACAAACATATTGAAACAAAGTGATGAAATTGCATCTTAACAATAACTGAATATAAATATGTACAAAAATAATAAAGAAAGGAGGCGTACAGAAACATTGATCCAAGTAGGATTCATCAATAAATGGTGCAAAACAAATTGGGCTCGGGTTCGGGTCGGCGGATAGTTGCTCCGCGGCGTTTCCTCCGTCTTTAGCCATGCACACAACTGTCAATTTCGGAAACGTTGCGAGACAACTACCAATTTCTCTTTTGTCACTACATATACTACTTAGAAAATATTTATCGTCCACAATTCTTTTTAATAAAAAAAAAAAAAAAAATTCTAAATGTAACAATTATTATATATTTATATTGCATAAATAATTTACTTTTAATACACAGTCTATATTTTTACGTAACAAACATAATATAATTTAAAATACTTACGATGCATTTATATTACTTACATAATTTATTTTTAATACATGCTACAATTGATATGGATGATAGTAAATAAAAAGTATATTTAAAAACTGTATTTTATCTGTTTCAAAAATAATGAACTATTTTTTTAGTTTGTTTTAAAAAGGACTTGTTCCATTTTTGACATACTTTAATTTTCAATTTTTCACATAGCATGTTTAAAATTTAAAGGATATTTTGATACATATGACACATAGAGATGGAGTCAGAATTTCAAATAGGAGGTTCAATATTCAAAGAAAACTATATCAAAGTGGGTTCAACACCTACTATAACCACATAAAAAATAATTTTAATTATGTATAAATAGTATATTTTCTGTTGAAGGGGTTCGGACAAACCCCCTAAAGAGGGCTGGTTCCGCCTCTGTTGACACAACTTTAATGTAAAGCCATAAAATTCAAAAGTTTTTTAATTTTCTTAAATTTCATGCCAAGTCAAAATAATTACAGTAATTCTTTCTGAAACAGAGAGAGTAGTTATATATCAAAAGGTAATGAAAATGCATTTCATTTTATATAAGGGGATGAATTTCAGAAAATGAGAAAAAGATGGATTTGAAAAATTTAAGTCTGATACTTCGTCATGATATTTTTTTAATAAAATCATGTCTTTAAATTTAAATGGAAGAAAATTAATATCCACAAGTGTGAAGTTCAGAAAGGGTAGAATATATGTGATCTTATCGTATTTTATGGAGATAAATAAGACTATTTTCAAAAAAAATTTGGTTCAAATATTATAAATCAAGACAATTATAAAACAAATATAATAGTGAAGAAGACATGCCAATTAAAAAGAAGCAGGACAAAACATTTATATAAGAATACTAACAACTACTAAATAAATTAGTACTATATTCTCCTATATAATAAGTGGAAGTGGAGCTGCTCAAGCAGACTCCAGTCCGTCGACATATATGTTTGTCTATTTATGGCAAGTCTGTTGCAGCTGCTTCAATCGTAATTTTACTATATCACCCATAATTAATTATTAAATGTCATTTAAATATTGAAAAATTAATAATATTTAATAAAAAATAAAATATACATAAAATAATAAATTAACTCAATAATATTTTAAATTAATTTGACATCTTATATAAGGTCTGCTTAGACTTTTTTCATGAGTATTTTTATAACATCACTTCTAATTAGTTATTATGAGTCATTTAAGACATTCCTACTTTGCTGCTTCAACCGTGATATTTGATTGACATCAAAATTATATCAGTGTCATTTAAATTGGAACAGAAGAAAAATTATTATAAATCATAATAATTAAAAATTTAAATTATTTTTAAAATATAATTGACTATCAATGCCACAAAAAATTAAACAGGAAGATTATTATACATTAGCTAAGAACTTAAAATAGTAAATTATAATGTCAAAAAAGTATTATCAATTGCAATAGTTAACAACTTAAAATATCTAAAAAAATAATTAATCTGTAATATATTCAAAAAAATATATTATTTATAAATTACATAAAAAGTACTATAAATTTTCATAGTTAACAACTTAAAATATCTAAAAAATAATTATGTTTTTATATATTTCAAAAAAATATGTAAAAAAATATATTAATCATAATAATTAACAAATAAATAATTTTAAAATATAAATATTTGATTGACTCTCGAAATCTTATGGGTGTCATATTAACAACTTAAATTATCAACTAAATAAATGAAGGTTTTAACTAAATGCTAAAATTACACATATCGTAGAATTTTTAAGTATCAACATTGGACCGTGCGTGGCACGGCTAAGCCACCTAGTATAACTATAAGTGTAGTGTGTAGCATCTCTTCATCGACATGCTTCCTGACTAGATGTTCCGTGATTTTACTTTAACACCCTAAATAATTATTATAAGTTATTTACGTATTAGAAAATTAATAATATTTAATAAAAAAGATAAAATAGACATAAAATGATAAATTAACACTTGATGTTTTAAATTAACTTGACATTTTATAAGGCCCACTTAATTTTTTATATATTAATTTTTCTATATCACTTTTAATAAGTTATTATGAGTAGTTTAAGACATATCTGCTTCACAACTTCAATTATAACATTTGGTTGACTCTCAAAATTATATCCGCGCCACTTGACTTGGAACAGAAGAGAGTACTATAAATCATAATAATTACAAATTTTAATTTTTTTTAAAATATAATTGACTATTGATGTAACAAAAGTTTGAACAATGAGAGTAACATATATTATTTGAAAATAATATTCAAAAAGTATTATAAATTTCAATAACTAACAGCTTAAAATATCTCAAAAAATATTAAAAATATTATTGGTTATCTAAATTCTATTTGTATCACATAAACTAAGATAAAAAAATAACATATATTGGGCCCATGCTATATCGAATGTTATAATATATATCAAAAGGCAGTCCGGTGCATTAAGGCTCTCGTTATGTGCAGAGTCCGAGTAAGGTCTAACCACAATAGTCTATTGTACGTAGTCTTACCTCGTATTTCTGCTAAAGGCCTTTACAAGTTTGAACCTATGATCTGGTGATCACATGACAACAACTTTACCAGTTACTTTTACGTCCAAATTACACCTCTCTTACAAAGTGTCTTGATTCAATTACGTTGGGGAATGCGGTCGGCCGATCAACGATCATAAACGTTAGAGTTAAGGGGTTTTAGAGGATGTACACAGTGAAACTTCTGTGACCCTTACCTGCGGGTGGGGTTTGTGATTGTTGTTTTGTTCCTTTGTTAGTTTAGATGTGTGTCACCGCTTTGGGAATGTGACTAGTTGCCACTCGTTTGTTTCCTTGTTAGCCTCAGTGGTTGAAGGGGTCTCTGGTTGTGTGTATGTCGGTATAGAGTGGACACATTGCCTTGCTATGTGCCCAATTCAACCGCAAGTAGTGCAAAGTATTCCATCGGACTCATACACCACTTTCTAAATATGAGTCCTAATTTTAACTTTGGTTTTGACTAGAACTTCGACTGGTACTTGTATACATATTCTGGCATACCTCCCCCTTAATGCAGATGACGTGCACGTATCAATTTTGAGGAGCTGTCCCAATTTCCTTCCCACTTTTTCTAGTATGTGTCTATCATAAAATTCTGTGGGAAGTTGTGGGAGTCTTACCCAGATTGTTGTACCCACCATTTTACTGAGAGAAAGCCTCCTATTACAAACCATGGTCCCCACGGAGCACTTTTTGGGCATTCTCTAGTAGCTCAAATTTTGTTGGGTAGTAGTCGTTTCACAAATCAATAAGCGTTAATGGCTCTATGGGTTTCCACGGTTCCTGTAATTTACCTTTTAGATACAGATGTGCGGGTTTTTCCCAAATAATTTTAGGATAATTGAGTGTTTCCATAGCTGGTAGATGAGATGTGTAGACACCAAATTTCGTCCCTCCCCAATATCGTTTTTACCTATTGTTTACCTTATCCTACCGTGTACCCTCACTCGTGTGATAATCCCTCCACAAAATGACAAAAAATAACAACCCCCTAACTAATTTTGTTTTATCCTAATATTCTAACAACCCACCCAACCAAAAATTGACAACACATCCTAACAACCTACCCAATCAAAATAAAACACATCACCACTACCCCCTACCCCATGTGACCCCACCTACCTCACCACTTCCCCACCCTCACCTCATACATACACATAATCTGTCCTTGTCATTTTAGAGGGATCAATACACACATCACAGCACACAATACACTCACTACTTTACTAATAATTCACACCCAGCAGAATTCGCACAGACCCTCCGGAAAAACTCATCCTCACCGATGGGAAATACACGCACAATACACACACTGGAATGGGAGCAAAAACAGTGAAAGAAAGAGAAAATTGAGTGGGAGAGATCGAGACGAGAGTGAAAAACAAGAGAGATAGTGAGATCAAGAGAGGTCGCAGTTAAGGGAGCTTGGATTTTCCAGTGAAATCTCGCCGGAAAAAGCCATCTCTACCGGCGAGTTAACTCCCAAAAGCCACCAGCTCTTCCACCTCTCCAAAATCCAATTAAACCCGCACTATATCAACTCAAAGGCTAGAACCGTCCTTCTCTTCCCCCATCACTGTCGAGAGTTTACCTGTGAAGCTCACCGGAGCTCCGGCAGATAGCGAAATCCGTTGTCAAACAGTTCACAAATTCTGGTTGAATCGTCGGTGTTTTGGTTTTTTTGTTTGGAATTGCCGAGTTGGCGGGTTCGTGTTGAGATCCTGGATCGAGTTGTGGATTTGGTTTCGGTCCGTTGGCAGCATCAACAATTTGGAGTCTAAATAAATTTGAGCCGTTGAACAATTTGCGGATTGAAATAAAATTGAGGTTCTGCTCGGGATTTTCGGACGCGGTCTTCATTTTTTTTTCACTCGATTAATATTGGAATTTGAAAGCTACGAATCGAGGTCCAATTCTATTCCCCTATTTTATTTCATGTTTATTATATTTAATGTGTTGGAGTGAATATTGTGTTTGGTTGATGATTGTGACGTGGTGATATGTTTATGTTTGATAAATCGCGGTTACTGTGATTGATATTGATTGATTGATTTACGTGAATAAAGGAATTGAAAGAATTGAATTCATGTGGGAATAAGTGGGCGAGAATTGAAAACTTGATATAATTAATGAACTTTGATTAGTTTGATTCATTAGTTGTTTCACTTGAAATAAATGTTAATTGAATCTGGTAGTATCAAGATACGCTGATTGAAATAGGCAAGACGTAGGTCAGGCAAATCTCGAGATTGTGGGTTGATTGAGTGTTTGAAATTTGATTGAATGGTTTGATTTTAGAACTTTTGAATCAATTGTATAATTTGGCCGGGGAATGCCCTGAAGTATCTTGTAACACCCCGTAAATTTTTTCGTACACTTATCACGATTATATGGAGTCCTAAAGGCTTGCGTATGGGTTAAATTAAGTTTATGGTGTTCGAAAGTATCCCGTCAATAGTTGCATGTGTAGGTATTGGAATAATCTTTCCAACGATATAAAGTTTGCCCAAAACAGAGGAGTATTTCATATAAGAGAGCACATTCGAAATTTCAAAACGATGGCCTTGAAGCCTGTGAACAATATATCTACAGGAAAATTACTGCAGCTAGGCAATTATTTTTTGGATCAACTTTAGACGATCATGACTCCTTGCACAAAAAGAACTGTGTGAGCTGCTATATATCGACGAAAATCTCCGAGAGTCTTATTTCTGATGAAATTGGTTTCATCCAAATTCAATGTCTGAGTAAGCAGCTATACCCGTTTTACTACAGACTATCAAAAAAAAAACAGAATTGTGGGACAGATTTTTGGGTCAACTTTAAACGACCATAACTCCTTGTACAGGAAGAACTGGGTGGTATACTTTATATGAAAATGAAATTCCTTTGAATTATATTTCCAATGCAATTGGTTTCACCCGAATCCGATACCGGAGCAAAGAGTTATAATCGATTTATTTCAGCCTGTCAAAACTGTCCACTGGGGACAGATTCGGATTTATTTAAATTTTTAGGGCAAAATGGTCATTTTCTATTACCTCTTGGACGAAAATGGGTCTTTATAAACGTACACTTAGCCTCATATATATCATATACCATCCAATTATTAAGAGAAGGTGAAACCCTAGCCTAATTTCAACTTCAAATATTTTGTGATTCAACCGTAGAAAATTCGAATTGGTTTCGTAGTTGTGTTCACCATCTCGAAAGCTTCGAGAAGCACCCCATGGTTATGTAAAGAGTATTCTAAATACAAGAGTTCATTGTTAAGGTATGAATATTGTTTATTCTTGATTCTTATCCATGAATAAGTATTGATAAAGGATTATGAGTATTGTCTTGATGTTGGAAGATAACTAGAAACATAGTTATGAATTGTTTTGTATAAATTGTTAGTAGTAAATTATGGAAGTTGTTGTATTGGATTATGGAGGATGAATTGTGGTGATATATCATTATATTAGTGGTTATGTATGCCCAGTGATCATGTTGGTATTGGATGGTGATTACGAAGGGAAATAAAGGCTAAGAGGGATGTTGAGGGATATTTCATGAAAATGCATGATATGTGAATGTAATAAGAGTATAAGAGGATGTATGTAGCACTCTTATTGATGAGTTAAAGGATTACTTCCTAGACATTATTTGGTGAAGTTAATACCTAAATGGTAAGGTTTGGTTGCTAATACTAGTTTGCCACAAATGACTTATTGTAGATAATTGTTCGAAGAGTACGGGAAGCCAAGTTGGACTTGTATTGAAGTGGTTATATCAAGGTATGTAAGACATACTCTATCTAATCTTTGGCATGAATAATGACCCATGGCACTCTCAAGTAAGCTTCCAACATTGTCCTACGACACATGACACATAATAACATCATATGATCTTCGACACTACCAATTGAACTTGTTTTCACTTTTAAGATGTCCGGCTAGTCAAAAAAATGTCAATATACTATTGTTGACTCCGAAATGGTTTAATGAGGTATCCATGATTCTCTACTTCATTTTCATGATATTGATTACCTATTTACATGTTTTCTATTGAGGTATCATGGTTTCAAGTTCCATAAGGTGTGACCACAAAGTAACCAATCTCAAAGATTAATTGAATTAAGAAATGGAATGTCTGTATTTTAAATTGATAATATGATGTATTGTATTAGTACCACTGATCAATTAGCCATTGTATTATAAAGTTTATGTATATATGCTATTCCAGGGGTGGTCCCTGATGTATTGTATTAGTACCACTAATCAATTGGCCATTGTATGACATATGTTATGTATTGATAAGGATTACGGGAAGTAATGATATGAAAGTAATGTGCAGTTATCCCATCAGCTCTTTTAAGTGTGGTCTACTCATACTGTTTATTCACTGGTATCTGGGTTCTATTGATCTTTTGTATCTCATCTTGATACTCACTGCCTTACATACTCAGTACATATTTCCGTACTGACGTCCCTCACGGGGGACCCGTATTCATGCCTGCAGGAACAAGTACTTCAGGTCGTACACCTCCGCAGTAAGAGCCAGGACATTCTGTTGTTAGTGGTGAGCTCCAGTTGTTTCGGGGCATCCCAAGTCATTTCTATATGTATTTTTGGTATTTGTATAAAAGTATTTTGTGGGCGGGAGTTTGTCCCAACCCTAACTCAGTTGTGTATCTATGTAGAGGCTTTTGTAGACATATTGTACAGCCATAGGAGTGTTTGGTTGATAGACGTGATGGCTCTGACGGCCAATTACTGTTTATATATATAATTATGTGTGTCTGTTGGGCTGATATAGGTACTATTTTCTTCTATTTACAACGAAGTGCTGCCCAAATTTCTATTTTTCATAAGTAATGTAAATGTGAAAGTATAGGTTATGAAAGGGTTCTCCCGGGCTTCCTCGGCTACGGGTGCCAGTCCGCTCCAATGGGATTTGGGGTATGACAGAAGTGGTATCAGAGAAGTTTGTCCTAGTGAGTCTACAAAGCCGTGTCTACGTAGAATCTCGTTTATCGGTGTGTTGTGCACCACATCTATAAACAGGAGGCTATTGGACATTTAGGGATTGTTTCCACTCTCCATTTCTTAGATCCTGCAATAGAGCCCATATTAGAGATAAAGTCATAATCGATCGCTTAATCAATTTTTTTTTATTATAGTAATGATGCCGGTTACAAGGAGAAAGAATAAGTGGAAGCGAGTGGATGTAGTGGCCGGAGAAGGTACTAGTAAGTCACCACCGGCACAAGCTGAACAAAGTGAGTCTCAAGCTGAGCATATATCAGGAGCTTCTTCTCCTCCGGAAGGGCTATCTATTAATGCTGTTGATCGAGATTTGAGGGATGCAGTACAACTTCTGACGCGTATAGTTGCCGGTCCAGTTCAAGGGCAAGCTATTCCTACCACAGGTTCTAGTGGTACGGATAGAGCAGCTAGCCTTCGAACACAGGATTTTCTGAAACTGGATCCTCCTACTTTTACCGGATCAGATATTAACGAAGACCCGCAGGACTTTGTCGATCAAACCCAAAGGGCTCTAGATGTTATGCACATATCCGATAAAGACATGGTTGAGCTAGCAGCATATAGACTGAAAGGAGAGGCTATATTTTGGTACGAGGATTGGAAACGATCTAGGGGTATTGATGCACCTCCAACTACGTGGGGAGAGTTCAAAGATGCATTTATTGATCATTATCTTCCATTTGAGACTCATCAGGCCCGTGCAGATCAATTCTTAAATCTTCGTTAGGGTAATATGAGTGTAAGAGAGTATAGTCTTCGATTTAACTCCTTGTCTCGATATGCTTCTAATGTGGTAGCTACTATGGATGACAGAGTTCATCACTATGTGGATAGATTGGAACCATACTTGGTTAGAGATTGTACCATTGCTGCTTTGAACAAGGACATGGATATAGCGAGGATACAAGTTTTCGCTCAGAAGATGGAAGATCAGAGGCAAAGAAGAAGAACCCAGGAATCAGAAAAAGGATATTCTAAGCGGGCCAGAGCTATAAGGCAGTTTATGGCATCTCAGGGAGGTTTTAGGCCTTCATTCTCTCATAGATTGCCTAGCCCGTTATCTTCTTATCCGGCAATTAGTTCTCCACCGCAATTTCAAAGGTTCAGAGGTAATCAGTTCGGGCAAAGCAGTGAAAATCAGAGTTCGCGAATAGTGGGGTATCAAGGGCAAGGGAGTATGAGTCAATTGAGACCTCCACGACACCCGTGCCCCACAAGTAGAAGATTTAACTTTGGCGAATGTCGGCTTGGAACGAACAATTGCTTTTGTGCGGTAGGCCGGGGCATATGGCTAGGGATTGCCCACACAGGACCACAGGTGGTATAACACGACCTACCGGATTAGCTGTTGCATCATCATCGGTGCCTCCTTTGAGTAGGGGTGCACAACCTATGGGTCACGGTAGAGGTGATAGAGGAGCAGCTAGTTCCAGCGGAGCTCAGAACCGTGTGTATGCCCTAGCAGATCGGCAAAATTTAGAGGCTTCTCCAGACGTGGTTACAGGTACGTTGTCCATCTTTGCATTTGATGTGTATGCCTTAATTGATCCTGGTTATACATTATCGTACGCTACTCCTTTGGTTGCGGGAAGGTTCGGGAGAACACCCTAATTATTAGCCAAGCTATTTGAAGTATCAACAAGGTTCGGGAGAACACCCTAATTATTAGCCAAGCTATTTGAAGTATCAACGCCAATGGGGGAATATCTTATAGCTAGGAATGTTTATCGAAATTGTGTTGTGAATATTTGTGGTCGTGATACGATGGATGATCTTGTTGAGTTAGAAATGGTAGATTTTGACGTTATTATGGGCATGGATTGGTTAGCGTCTTTTTATGCTACAGTAGATTGTCGTTCTAAGAAGGTGTATTTCCATTTCCCAAATGAGGCAGTCCTTGAATGGAAGGGTAATGTTGGCGCGCCGAGAGGTAGATTTATTTCTTACTTTAAGGCAAAAAAAATGATTTCCAAGGGGTACATATACCATTTGGTTAGAGTAAGGGATACAGAGGCAGAGCCGCCAACTTTTCAGACTGTTTCGATTGTGAATGAATTTCCTAATGTATTTCCTGAAGAACTACCAGGTTTACCTCCTGAACGAGAAGTGGAGTTTGGTATTGATATGTTGCCAGACATACAGCCAATCTCAATTCCTCCTTATAGAATGGCACCAGCAGAGTTGCGAGAATTGAAAGAGCAACTGAAAGACTTGCTAGAGAAGGAATTCATCAGGCCTAGTATGTCCCCTTGGGGAGCACCAGTATTGTTTGTGCATAAGAAAGATGGTTCGCTGAGGATGTGTATTGACTATCGGTAATTGAATAAGGTGACTATCAAGAATAAATATCCTCTCCCCCGAATTGATGATTTATTTGACCAGTTGCAGGGTGCCTAGTGTTTTTCCAAGATTGACTTGAGATCAAGCTATCATCAAGTGAGAGTCATGGATAAAGATATACCCAAGACAGCTTTCCGAACACGGTATGGTCATTATGAATTCCTGGTTATGTCATTCGGGCTGACAAATGCACCCGCAGTTTTTATGGATCTGATGAATAGGCTGTTTAAGCCGTTTCTAGATGTGTTAGTGATAGTTTTCATAGATGATATTCTGGTCTACTCTAGATCAGAAGAGGACCATGTTAATCACTTGAGGTAGGCGTTGCAGATTCTTCGTGATCGTAAGCTGTATGCGAAGTTTTATAAATATGAATTTTGGCTCAAGTCAGTGTCATTTTTGGGCCATATTGTATCCAGTGAAGGCATAAAAGTTGACACTCAGAAGATTGAGGCTGTGAAGAATTGGCCAAGACCCACGACGCCTACGGAGATTCGTAGTTTCCTCGGGTTGGCAGGTTATTATAGAAGGTTTGTTGAAGGTTTTTCTTCTATTTCTGCACCCTTTACTAAGTTGACTAAAGCCTCCAAGTTTCAATGGAATGATGCCTGTGAAAAGAGTTTCCAAGATCTGAAGAGCAAGTTGACTTCTACACCGGTATTGGTACTTCCTGAAGGCACAGAAGGGTATGCAGTGTACTGTGATGCTTCGAGAAGTGGCTTAGGATGCGTATTAATGCAACATGGTAGAGTAATAGCCTATGGCTCTAGACAGTTGGGACCACATGAGAGGAATTATCCCATACATGATCTTGAGCTAGTTGCAGTTGTATTTGCTTTGAAGATATGGGGCCACTACTTATATGGGGTTCATGTTGACATATATACCGATCATAAGAGCCTGGAATATATCTTCAGTCAGAAAGATCTAAACATGAGGCAGCGGAGATGGCTTGAATTGTTGAAAGATTACAATGTTGATATCTTGTATCATCCAGGGAAAGCGAATGTGGTAGCGGATGCACTGAGTCGTAAGTCTAAAATGACATCTATAGAAAAGCAGGGGATGATTAAGGATCTTCACCAACTAGCTAATTTGGGAGTTCGACTTCTCAAAACTCCAGATAAAGAGGTTATTGTACGTAATGTAGCGGAATATTCATTGATAGATGAAGTGAAAGAGAAGCAGTATGCAAATCCAATTTTATTGCAGTTTAAGGAGGATGTGCAGAGTGGCACGACAAAGGCATTTGAGCTTACGCGAGAAGGAGTGCTTCAGTGTCAGAATCGTTTATGTGTACCTGATGTAGTTGAGCTAAGAAAGAGGATTATGACAGAAGCACACTGTTAAAGGTATTCCATCCATCCAGGGTCGACTAAGATGTATAAAGATTTGAAAACAATATATTGGTGGAATGACATGAAGAAGAATATTGCCGAATTTGTAGCTGAATGTCCGAATTGTCAAAGAGTCAAAGTAGAACACCAGAAACCCGATGGTTACATGCAATGTATTCATGTTCCAGTCTGGAAGTGGGACAAGATCAATATGGATTTCATCACGGGTTTGCCTCGTACATATCAGAAGTTTGATTCCATATGGGTGATCATTGATAGGCTTACCAAATCTGCGCACTTCTAAGAAGTTAAGACAACTTATACGGCGGAAGAGTATGCGAAGTTGTATATTAAGGAGATCGTTCGGTTACATGGAGTTCCAATTTCCATTATATCCGATCGAGGAGCCCAATTTACCGCGAATTTCTGGAAGTCTTTTCAAAGGAGTTTGGGGACACAAGTAAATCTAAGTAAGGCTTTTCATCCTCAAACGGACGGACAAGCGGAACATACCATCCAGACACTTGAAGATATGCTACGAGCATGTGTATTAGATTTCAAAGGCAATTGGGATGATCACCTACCTCTTATCGAGTTTGCCTACAATAATAGCTATCATTCAAGTATCAAAATGGCACCATATGAAGCATTGTATGGAAGAAAGTGTAGATCGTGAATAGGATGGTTTGAAGCAGGTGATGCGGTCTGGTTTGGACCGGATCTTGTTTATCAAGCAATGGAGAAGGTTAAAGAGATCTAACAACAGCTTGAAACAGCTCAAAGCCGACACAAATCTTATGCGGATATTAGAAGAAGAGGACTTGAGTTTTCTATCGACGATTGGGTATTCTTGAAAGTATCACCAATGAAAGGAGTGATGAGGTTTGGCAAGAAAGGAAAGTTAAGTCCACGATACATAGGTCCGTACACGATCATTCAAAGATTTGGACAAGTTGCTTATGAGTTAGAGCTACCTCAAGAGCTCTCAGCAGTTCATCCCGTATTCCATGTTTCGATGCTTCGCAAGTACATCGGAGATCCATCGCACATCACTACTACGGAAGATGTACAAGTTACTGAAGATCTCACTTTTGAAGAAATGCCTATTGCTATTCTTGATCGCCAAATTAAAAAGATAAGGAATAAAGAGATAGCATCGGTAAAAGTACTTTGGAGGAATAAACAAGCTGAGGAGATCACATGGGAAGCCGAGAAAGCGATGAAGATTAAGTACCCTTACCTATTCAACGATGAGGAGGAAGTTCATGAGACGGAAGAAGAACAATAACAAGTAAGTGTTTATTTTTATGCAAGTATGTTATGATGATGAATATGTTAATTGTAAGCTTGGACATGTCTTAAGTGAGTAACTATGCTAACATTTGAGGACGAATGTTCTTAAGGGGGGGAGAATGTAAAACCCCGTAAATTTTTTCGTACACTTATCGCGATTATATGGAGTCCTAAAAGCTTGCGTATGGGTTAAATTAAGTTTATGGTGTTCGGAAGTATCCCGTCAATAGTTGTATGTGTAGGTATTGGAATAATCTTTCCAACGATATAAAGTTTGCCCAAAACAGAGGAGTATTTCATATAAGCGAGCACATTCGAAATTTCAAAACGGTGGCCGGGAAGCCTGTGAACTGTATATCTACAGGAAAATTACTGCAGGTAGGCAATTATTTTTTTGGATCAACTTTAGACGATCATAACTCTTGCACAAAAAGAAATGTGTGAGCTGCTATATATCGACGAAAATCTCCGAGAGTCTTCTTTCCCATGAAATTGGTTTCATCCAAATCCAATGTCTGAGTAAGGAGCTATACCCGTTTTACTACAGCCTATCAAAAAAAAAAACAGAATTGTGGGACAGATTTTTGGGTCAACTTTAAACGACCATAACTCCTTTTACAGGAAGAACTGGGTGGTATACTTTATATGAAAATGAAATTCCTTTGAATTATCTTTCCAATGCAATTGGTTTCACCCGAATCCGATACCGGAGCAAAGAGTTATGATCGATTTACTTCAGCCTGTCAAAACTGTCCACTGGGGACAGATTCGGATTTATTTAAATTTTTAGGGCAAAATGGTCATTTTCTATTACCTCTTGGACGAAAATGGGTCTTTATAAACGTACACTTAGCCTCATATATATCATATACCATCCAATTATTAAGAGAAGGTGAAACCCTAGCCGAATTTCAACTTCAAATATTTTGTGATTCAACCGTAGAAAATTCGAATTGGTTCCGTAGTTGTGTTCACCATCTCGAAAGCTTCGAGAAGCACCCCATGGTTATGTAAGGAGGATTCTAAATACAAGAGTTCATTGTTAAGGTATGAATATTGTTTATTCTTGATTCTTATCCATGAATAAGTATTGATAAAGGATTATGAGTATTGTCTTGATGTTGGAAGATAACTAGAAACATAGTTATGAATTGTTTTGTATAAATTGTTAGTAGTAAATTATGGAAGTTGTTGTATTGGATTATGGAGGATGAATTGTGGTGATATATCATTATATTAGTGGTTATGTATGCCCAGTGATCATGTTGGTATTGGATGGTGATTAAGAAGGGAAATAAAGGCTAAGAGGGATGTTGAGGGATATTTCATGAAAATGCATGATATGTGAATGTAATAAGAGTATAAGAGGATGTATGTAGCACTCTTATTGATGAGTTAAAGGATTACTTCCTAGACATTATTTGGTGAAGTTAATACCTAAATGGTAAGGTTTGGTTGCTAATACTAGTTTGCCACAAATGACTTATTGTAGATAATTGTTCGAAGAGTACGGGAAGCCAAGTTGGACTTGTATTGAAGTGGTTATATCAAGGTATGTAATACATACTCTATCTAATATTTGGCATGAATAATGACCCATGGCACTCTCAAGTAATCTTCCAACATTGTCCTACGTCACATGACACATAATAACATCATATGATCTTCGACACTACCGATTGAACTTGTTTTCACTTTTAAGATGTCCGGCTAGTAAAAAAAATGTCCATATACTATTGTTGACTCCGAAATGGTTTAATGAGGTATCCATGATTTTCTACTTCATTTTCATGATATTGATTACCTATTTACATGTTTTCCTATTTAGGTATCATGGTTTCAAGTTCCATAAGGTGTGACCACAAAGTAACCAATCTCAAATATTAATTGAATTAAGAAATGGAATGTCTGTATTTTAAATTGATGATATGATGTATTGTATTAGTACCACTAATCAGTTGGCCATTGTATTATAAAGTTTATGTATATATGCTATTCCAGGGGTGGTCCCTGATGTATTGTATTAGTACCACTGATCAGTTGGCCATTGTATGACATATGTTATGTATTGATAAGGATTACGGGAAGTAATGATATGAAAGTAATGTGCAGGTATCCCATCAGCTCTTTTAAGTGTGGTCTACTCATACTGTTTATTCATTGGTATCTGGGTTCTGTTGATCTTTTGTATCTCATCTTGATACTCACTGCCTTACATACTCAGTACATATCTCCGTACTGACGTCCCTCATGGGGGACCCGTATTAATGCCTGCAGGAACAGGTACTTCAGGTCGTACACCTCCGCAGTAAGAGCCAGGACATTCTGTTGTTAGTGGTGAGCTCCAGTTGTTTCGGGGCATCCCAAGTCGTTTCTATATGTATTTTTGGTATTTGTATAAAAGTCTTTTGTGGGCGGGAGTTTGTCCCAAACCTAACTCAGTTGTGTATCTATGTAGACGCTTTTGTAGACATATTGTACAGCCATAGGATTGTTTGGTTGATAGACGTGATGGCTCTGACGGCTAATTACTATTTATATATATATTTATGTGTGTCTACTGGGCTGATACAGGTACTGTTTTCTTCTATTTACAATGAAGTGCTGCCCAAATTTCTAATTTTCATAAGTAATGTAAATGTGAAAGTATAGGTTATGAAAGGTTTCTCCCGGGCCTCCTTGGCTGCAGGTGCCAGTCCGCTCCAATGGGATTTGGGGTATGACATATCTGAATATATTTATTCACCGGGGAATGCCCCGAGGTATCATGTACCCGGAGGACGTTCGTGGTGAAGTCCCGAGGGGTCGGGTAGAGCATTAGTTCAGGATTAGCGTAGGTTTATTTTCAGTCCCTTTTTATTTCGGGTTGTAATAATTGGACTAGACTTTACATTTCGGGGTGTTTTGTTTTGTTTGATTATTTTTCGTGCTTCTTTTGTGGTTCATACATTTCTTAGTGCCAAATAGTCGATACACTCTACCACGGGATCGAGAGGTGCGTAATACTTTCCCCTCGGTCGACAGAATTCCTTAGCCGGAATCTCTGTTTGCAAACCATTTCAAAGAGTCAAATGGTTTTGAAAAGGATTTTCTAATGGTGACTTGGAACGCCAGATTATGCCAAGTGGCGACTCTGAGTGAAAAATGTAAATAATCCTTTTCCGAAACAAATTTTCATCTTTTGTTACTTTAATAATTAAAACCCTTTCAAACATTAATTTATAACCATATCTTTTTGGAGTACGTTAAAAAGGGGTGTGACAGCTTCTGGCGACTCTGCTGGGGACAGTATGAGAATTCGAGCTTATTTTTGAGTCGTATCGGCTTTGTTTGGCATTACGAGTGTATAAGCATTCTTTGTGATTATCGTTTGTGTTATTTTCACTTTTGTGCATTTTCGTGCTCTTTGTTTATAGTATTTATCCTATGTGTTACCCCTTTATATCTGTCATCATGAGTCCACCCCCTAGCCTTTTTTCTGCAACAAGTCCGTAGTACACATGTTGTACACAACCTCTAGTTGAGTCACCCTTATTTTAGGGGGGGAGCCATCGGTGTTATGGAGTAGGTGGAAAGCAAAGCAGCCACTATTGACCATACGCTCCCCCGAATAGCCTTGTCAGTAAACCACAACGTAGGTTAGCTTTTAGGTCATGCTCATGTGCATCATACGGAGACCTAGAGGGACCCACATGGCCCTTTGTAGGAGACTCACCTCTAAAGCATCCATACGTGCTAAGTGTTGTATTTTTAAGGGTAACGTGGTCATTTGACGGACTGATTTTTGAAAAAAAAAATTGTTAGGAGTAAGGTGCTTAGGCAAAAACGAAAAAGAAAAAAATAAAAAAAAGTGAGTCGAAAAGAATGAAAAAAAAAGAGGGAATGTCTTAGTTTATTTTAGAATTCTTTATGGCTTTTGTTCTTCACGATCCAAAAACTCAAAAATATTTTTTTTACGTTTTACATTTGTCTTCTCAAAGTACCGTAAATTCAAAATAAAAAAGTTTGTTTGCCTTTTCTACTTATTTGTCAAAAACAAAAACACCAAAAAGATTTTTTTCGTTTGTTTTTGGTAGTGTCTCTTAAGTTAGGGTCAATTTATTAGTTAATCGTTAATTGTCCAATCTGCCCGAACTACGCAAGATCTGATTCATGTACAACATGATACATAGGCAACCTACTTTTGGATTCGATCTAATCATTTTGTCTCATTGTTTTTTATTATTTTTCCTCTTTTAAAGAAGAACAAAAGTCATAAAGAATGATAAAATAAAGGTAGATAACGAGAGAAAAAGAACAGAGATTGATACGAAAAAAAAAGAGAATAATAATAATAATAATAATAATAATAGGTGTAGATAATAATAAGTGTAGACAAAAATCGGGATGATGTTAAAATTACCTCGCTACCTTCAAAAGCTGGTAGAAATGAACATGAATTTAGGGCAATTTTACCAATGTGATTCCTATGCTTGTTGTATGCCCTAATCCTAACGGATGTCGTATTTGATGAGCATGTTCTTTCAGATAACAGTGGTAGGTTTGCAGCACTCTGTCTAGTCACCCATAGTTCACTAGATCCAAAGCAAAGCTCGCCAAGGCTAGCAGGGAGATTGAAAATTCGCTCATTGACCCGGACCAGGATCACAGGGAAGAAAGTTCTGAACACAATGATGAGGTAGTAAGGCTCAGGCAACATTTGATAGATTTACACCGGGCATGGGCCAGCGGAATGCCTCTTCCTCCACTCCCTGAAGCTCTTGGGAATATCTCTAACTGTCCACCGCTCTCTCAGGTGCAATTCTCTGCTCCTACTGAGTCACCTGAGCACGCGCCAGGATTCACTCCGTGACATTATTATCCTGGCAGTTCTGGTGTACCCTTGGCATCTCCCCAATCAAGACCAGCTGCTCAGCCAGCGCCACCGATCGCACCGGTATTCGTGGCTCCGCCACCACATGAAACTCCCATATATGCTGTGCGTCCCACAACGAGGCTTCCTAGGTCTGTCAGTGAGCCAGTACTGAAGGTTTCAGATAGTCAATATTATGCCCCTGAGCCTACTTTGCAAATGAATGAACCCTATGGGTACACTCAGCCGCTTGCATTTCTATTTGATACGGAGAAACCTATCGCAGCAGAGGAACAGGATATCATAGCCAGGAAATTGAAAAGTTTAGAACAAGCTATGAGGAATTTGCAAGGAATCAGAGATTATAGGAGTGTTTCCTATAAGGATCTTTGCATGTTCCCAGACATCAACCTTTCCCCCGGTTTTAAGATGCCTAAGTTCTAGAAGTATGCAAGACACGGTGATCCCGTGGCACACTTAAGACGTTATTACAACCAGTTGAGGGCTGTAGGTGGAAAGGAAGAACTGCCCATGGCCTTGTTGGCGAGAGGCTTTCAGATCTGGCCTCAGAATGGTTTATCGATCGAGACATCGATAAATAGAATAGTTGGGATGATTTGGCTTCTGAATTTGTTCAACATTTTCAGTACAACATCGACCTGATTCCGAATGAAAAATCCTTGGTCAACATGAAGAAAAAGAGCACTGAAGGTTTTAGGGAATACGCGATAAGGTGGCGTGAACAGGCCGCCAGGGTAAAGCCTCTAATGAAAGAAAGTAAGTTGGTAGAAGTTTTCATTCAGGCGCAGGATGAGACCTATTTTCAACATTTACTTCCGGCAATAGGAAAATCTTTTGTGGAAGTCCTCAAAATGGGGGAGATGATAGAGGACGGAATTAAGACCGGCCAAATAGTGAGTTTTGCCGCATTAAAAGCCACTACACAAGCGATTCAAGGTGGATCTGGTGCATTTGGAGGTAAAAACAAGAAAGAGAATGTGGTGACTATCATAGCTGGAACCCATTCCTATCTCAAAAGACCACCTCTCCTCTATCCCCAATCCCAGGCCCAAGTATACGCCCAAGCTCTATATATTTCTCCCCACCATTACCACTCTCCACAAAACCCTATATATTTCATTCCACCACCCCCATACCCAATATATAGCGCGAAGCCATATGCCCAAACCCCTTCTTACCCGCAGTGGCATGCGCAAGCTCCACAAAATCGCCCATTCGCTCTACCAAATTACCAAAACCCCTCCAGACCCAATTTTTAGCCTAGGCCCGAGTATTAAAAAGAGAAGGCGGTCAAAAATCAATTCACACCTCTTGGGGAGTGATAACGCTCAATCTACAGCTCTCATAAGAGTGTAAGCGATCGTCGTCAAATATATAACCCAACTTGGTTGGGTATCGATCCCACAGAGAATAGCCGGTCAACAAGTAAGTAATGTTTATTAGACTTTTTGGTGCAAGTCTCGTAAAAGAGGGGGGATTGTAACGTGCAATTGATGTAAACAAAATAATAGAATGAAAACAGAAAATAGCAAAGTAAAAAGAAAGAATGTTTTAGTAAAACGTTAAACAATGAGAATTGAGAGTTGGGGTTATGTCCACCTTATGAGTTATACGTCTCTATTGTCTATGAGTTATGCGGAATTCAGACATGCATGTGCTTATAGAGAATTGTATTCTATGGTAAATCCAAGCGTCTTTCGACCTAACAAGGACTATTTCACTTTAACTCTATTGAGCTTAACGCGTATCTGTTGGTACAAATTCTCCAAGAGGTTAATCCAGTTACGACACTAACTTTTTAATAGGGGTTGGTTCCCTATTACCTTGACATTATCTCTTTTCCAGACATATAACTTTTCTTCCGAACAAGTTAATGCTATACTGGCGTATTCTAAGCATTTGCAACCACAAAGAATTTAGATTAAGATGAAGAGAATAATGATATAAGCAGCATACGTGTCACGGATTCACAAACTCATAGCAATAGATAGTATCTCACAAGGCTTTCTTAACCCCAACAGAGAAGTTTACCTACTCATGATTGCAACGGAAAACACAATAGCAATTATCATCATACCAAAATAATCTCACGATAAGTATATGGGTAAGAATGGCGTGAATTCCTTGCTGAGTAACGTTTCTCTTGTTGTGGAAATTAAGAATTGAATAGATGAAGAGAATAAAGTAGAATTAATGGAAGGATTAAAAGTAGACGTGAATGATAGTCGTGATTGGTTGTAGTGAATGATTTTTAACTAATGGAAGAAGAATGTCTGAAAATCTCTAGAAAAATAGGGTATTTATAACACCCATATCCTATTCCTACTAAGCTACTGCATTACTTAACCCATTCCTACTGGGTTACTGCATCATTATCCTAATCCTAATAATTTACTGCTAGTCCCCAAAGTCTTTAGAATTGATGTTTTTGCCCGGGACAGGTTTCCCATGCGTCACTTTTGGTCCTTGGTGTCCAAGCTTTCCCTTCCTTCTTTCTTGAAGCTTTCTTTGGCATCAAGTTATCCATAAAATGCTGAATTCTGCATCATTTATACCTGAAAACTTGCTAATCACGTTTGTTAGCTCACTTACAGGAAAAAGGACTAAAAGTGCATGAATTATATAATTTGTCCTCAAAACTTAGCTAAAATATGGGTACATTATGGTACTTTAGGCGTGTAAATTCGCCTAACATCAACACCCCACACTTAAAGCTTTGTTCGTCCTCGAACAAAATATCATGTCTATCTAAACATCTACTCAGGGTTTCACAGTAACAACACAAAATATTCATCAAGGTAAGCACGACAATTATCAACAAAGAGTAGTTTTCTGATCAGTAGTAGAAATAATTCAACCTCCAACATAGACTCGTGATGATGGTCAATTCGTATTCAAAAAGTTAAGGCACAGAGAATCATACAAACTACCCAAAACTCATCAACCATGTGTGTCTCACATAAGATATTACCCATACTCATTTACAAGTATTGCATTTTTCGAAACATAGGTATAAGATTTTCCTTGCTCTCACTCTCACAAAGAATTCATATGTTGCAACTGATGACCATAGGCTTGCCCTTAGTGTAATGCTCCACTAAATATCAGAATGTTAAGCTTAGGATCAAATAGGTCTTTTACAGGTTGTAATGTAGGCTAAGGGACGGGTAGGACTATTTTTGCCAGAAATAGTGACTATGTTCCTAAGCGCTTTAATACATCACATTATGCCATTTATGCTTTCTTTCAAACAACCTTTCTATTTTTTTTTAATCTACCACCCTTTCTCACCTCTTTTGTTTTTCAATTTTGAATAGAATTAACTTGTTATTTTTCTTTTCCTTTTTCTTTTCATAACACACCTCTTATGATATCAATTATTTTTCATAACAAATTCAAGCACCAATACATTCTAAGGCACTATTCTCACCCAATTTCCTCTTATTTTGTCAAATGACTTTACAATTTAAAAGCACTTAGGAATTTGGATCAAATTATGGTCTTGAAAAAAAAATATGGATTAGGCTTACATATAAGGTTGTCAAAGAAAATAGGCTAAAGGCTCAAAAGGGGGTTATCTAGGATGATGTCCATGGGTAGATAAAATGAAGGTAAGCAATCATAGGTTGCCAAAGAAATGCCTAAATCATCTCCTAAACTCACACTCTTTATTTCGCTTTACATACATACCAGGCAAGTTCTAGCATCGGTCACAAACACAGAATATACTATCACCTCACACACATAAGGCACATGGTCGACTTTATCGGGAGTAGTATAGACTCTTGACCCAACAGATGAAGGAATTAAACCACATAATTATCACACAGTGAGTCACACTTAGATCCTAAACGTCTCAATAGTAATGATTTTATCACAGACTCGTCATAATACCATGCTGCCTATCAGAACAATTAAAAAAAAAATTTAACTACTAAAAAAAAAAAACAAACATAAATAAATGTAAATGCAGATAAATAAGGTTAGCATGCAAATACTAGCACCCCACACTTAGACGGGACACACTGCCCTCAGTGGAAAATAAATAAGAAGAACCTGGTTAGTCGGACTCCTCCTCTATGTCTGGGGTCATACCCCCTTCGTCGGAATCATCATTAGAGTCGTCGCCATTAGAGTTCTCCTCCATGTCGGAGTCTGGCATTCGACGATCGTCATCGATTGGCACATCGTCATCAAGAGGTTTCTCAAAGTACACACCTACTCCACACATTTACCTTGCATGCTCATTCATTGGGAAGTCATAGTCCAACTGTTGGAGCTCTATAGCAGTTGTAATACCACCTCCGCTCATCATGGTAAACTGAGTCATGCCATAAAGATGGAGAAAGAAACTCTCATCCCGAGCATGTCTCTCAGCAGTAGTAAGGTTGACGCTATGTGTAGATTCAGCATCTTTAACCTTTGTGAGGTCAACCTTCTTCGGGTTGTGTGGAAGCTTATGATTAGCCAGTTCCTCTTCGATGTCCTCCTTCCTCAATATTGCAGTCAACAGGTTGCCAAAACTGAAGTGGGACCTCTTGTGTAGCCTAGCTTTCCGCATTGTAGATCGAATAATTGCCCCAATATTAATAGGGACATTCGTCATCAATGCGTATACCAAGCACACTCTATCTCGTGTTATCTTGGTGTACTGGGTCCCTGTAATTAGGCAAGAGTTGACTATGCGCAACCATATCCTTGCTTCCCTATTCAAAGCTAAATATGGGAAGGTGTTGTGCCGACCGGTGTCCTTGTGTCTACTCCATCGTGCCATAGATCGTGTTCCACAAAGTGTGTGTCGAATGGCCCTGTATGGAGGTCTATTGTACATCTCCTTGAGTGGTGATGGATCAACTAAAGGCAAACCTAGAAAGGAGTTGAAGAAATCCGTATTTAGTTGTAAAACTTGGCCCCGAATCTTGACTTCATTCCCTGTGTTTTTTGGTGACCAGTTGGCATAGAATTCTCGTGTTAAATCGAGATTGCACTCTCCCATATCTCGAAAGATGAAATCTAGATGTAACGCCAGTATCTTGGCCAACATGCGCGGTTCTTTCTTTGCTAGGCTTTCTTTGTGTATCAGGTCCACATGAACATATTTTCTCTCTTTATTGTTCCTATACCACTCCTTTGCTTCCTCCTTGAGGACCCATTTAATTCTGAACATGCGGCGTGGTACTTGCATCGAGGATGATTCTCCTTGCTCTTTTCGTCCTCTTTTCTTGCCTTTTTGTGAAGTGGTTGCTTTATCGTTGCCTTGTCTTGCTTTGGGTGCTATTGTACCTGAGATTATAACGATAGTCAAGTTAGCATCATCTCAGTGGATACAATCAATAAACAGGCAGTAGTGGCACCACCCCACACTTAGTTTGTTGGCATCAACTAGTGAAGTGAAAGTTTGTCGATTACTCAGACTTCATCGATATACGTTTTAGGCGCTATATTCCAACAATATAATCAGGGCAGTCATACTTCTTGAAATCGTGGCAATACTTTCATGTTTGATATATCAAGACTTACTACATAGTCATTGAATCAAGGTATAGCATCTAGAAATAATCACAACCTCATATGTTGGTAGTCAATCATAATTCTTATCTCGATGAACAAGTCATTCCAACATGTAAGATTTCTATTAACAAGATTATGCAATTTTCTTGACCATGTTAATTCCGCAAAAGTATGACAGCGCATCAAAATCAAATTCAAGTTGGAAACATGTTAAGATTATTCTTACGTATCCTTTCACTCACTTAGTTGTATCCCAACACATCAACCACATTCAAATCACCAATACTACTTCAAGATTTAGCGATTCATAATAGGCGTAGTAGTGTAGTACTTACGGAATATAAATGAAGAACAAAGAAGTACTTACTTGGTTGATGCCTTTGGATGATGTTCTTGCAAAGTTAAAAGAGCAAAAGGAAATTTTTTGAGAGGATTTGGAGACTATAGGCGGCACTTATGCTAGGTTTGCAATGTGTTTTTGGTCCAAGACTAAGTCTCTTATTTATAGGAGAGGCTTGGGTCGGGTTTTGACCCATTTAAAATCAGATTTGGAGACAAGAAGTGACCATAGGAGGCGCCTAAAGCTTTGCCTATGCTTGGCATAGGCGGCGCCTTTTGCAAAGCATTGTTGAGCATAGGCGGCGCCTATGCCATGACATTGTTAGGCATAGGCGGCGCCTTTTGCATAGCATATGAGATTCAGAGACAAAAGGCATTGGCATAGGAGGCTCCTATGCTATGGCATACTTGGGCATGGGCGGCGTCTATGCTATGGCACACTAGATTCCGAGAGCTTATGCCATAGCATAGGCCTTGCCATGTTCGTGGCCTAGTTTTACATAGGCCTAGCCTTGTTCGTTGCCTATATTTTCATAAGAAATGCCTAATCCATAGCCTTTTGCTTCTTCATTACTAACTTACCACCTTCAACATGCAATACGACCAAATCAAAATTTGGAACCAAGATCCTCTTTGACACCTATTGTACCTACACTTGCTCAAAGCCAACAAAAACGATTAGGCCTCCCATCAAGCTCCTTAGTTTTGGTCGTGGCACGACTCTTCTTTTTTTTGGATTTTTATTTATCAAAAGCAAACACGAAATAGAATGAAAGAAAGAAAAACATGTAAAACGATGGGTTGCCTCCCATCTAGCGCTTGATTTATTGTCGCGGCACGACATAGTTACCTCGACTACTTAGACTTCATCGAGATAAGTGATGGCCATATAATTTATTGAGTCGAGAGGACCAATATAAGGTTTTACTCATTGGCCATTCACCTTGAAGACAACACCATTATTGTCTTTCAACTCAACTACTCCAGACGAGTAGACTTGGTTAATTTTGTACGGACCAGACCACTTGGACTTCAACTTACCTGGGAATAGCTTCAATCTGGAATTGAAGAGGATTACCATATCATCATTTTGAAAGTTTTGTTGAACAATCCGCTGATCATGATATTTTTTCATCCGCTCTTTGTATAGGTTTGATCTTTCATAAGCATGTAGACAGAATTTATCCATCTCGTTCAGCTGCTCCAATCTCAGATTCATTGCATCATCCCAATTCAAATTCAGTCGCTTCAACGCCCATAATGCTTTATGCTCGATCTCAATGGGTAAGTGACAAGCCTTCCCATAAAGTAGTTGGTACGGGGACATGCCAATTGGCATTTTGAATGCAGTCCTATAAGCCCATAGTGCATCGTCCAGCTTCCAAGACCAATCTTTCCTATTAGCATTTACCGTCTTTGCAAGGATTTGCTTGATCTCTCGATTGGAAACCTCTACCTGCCCACTAGTTTGTGGGTGATAAGGTGTGACTACATTATGTTACTTGACACCATATTTTGCCAACACGGATTTGAATAGCTTATTGCAAAAGTGAGATCCTCCATCGCTTATGATAGTACGTGGTACTCCAAAGCGAGAGAAGATATTCCTCTTTAAGAATGCTACAACACGCTTTCCCTCATTTTCGGCCAACGCTACTGCTTCAACCCATTTTGAAACATAATCTACAACGACTAGGATGTATTTCTTTCCAAACGAATTTACGAATGGACCCATGAAATCAATACCCTATACATCAAAGAGTTCTACTTCCAGAATTTTCGACATGGGCATCTCATAGTGTTTTGAAATTGCACCTTGTCTCTGACATTGGTTGCATCTTCTCACAAATTTGTAGGCATCTATAAATATCGACGTCCAATAATATCCACTTTGCAATACCTTTCTTGCTGTCCGATTACCTGCGTGATTTCCTCCAACTTGGGAAGTGTGACATGCTTCCAATATATTAGGCACCTCTACATGGGATATGCATCGCTGGATAACACCATCCGCGCATCGTCGAAACAAATATGGCTCATCCCAAAAGTAGTGTTTTACATCATGTATAAACTTTCTCATTTGATGGAAAGATAAATTTGCAGGTATCAGATTACTCACCACAAAATTCGCAAAGTCGGCATACTATGGTAACTCTTCCATTATCGTGGCTAAGATCTCCTCGTCAGGGAATGCATCATCAATCTCGATTTCAGGCTGCGCCATATGCTCGTTCTCAAGTCTAGATAGATGGTCAGCCACTTGGTTCTCGCAACCCCTTCTATCTTTTATCTCGAAATCAAATTCTTGCAGCAACAATACCCATCGGATTAGCCCAGGCTTTGCGTCCTTCTTCGTCATTAGGTATCTCAGAGCTGCATGATCTGTATGAACGATTACTTTGGTTCCCAACAAGTAAGCACGAAACTTCTCAAAAGCATACACAACCGCTAGGAGCTCTTGTTCTGTGACAGTATAGTTCTTTTGGGCTTCGTTCAGGACTTTGATCGCATAATAGATAGGATGGAATAACTTTTCCCTTCTCTGGCCAAGTACAGCACCCAAAGCTACCCCACTAGCATCACACATGACTTCAAATGGTAGGGACCAATCTGGAGTCACCATGATAGGGGCTTTAACTAGCTTCCCTTTGAGGCATTCGAATGCCTTCAAACAATACTCATTGAAGTCAAACTTTGTATCTTTCTCCAAAAGTTTGCATAATGGACTAGCCATTTTGGAGAAGTCTTTGATGAACCACCGATAGAAACCTGCGTGCTCGAGGAAACTACGAACTCCCTTCACGAAACTTGGAGGTGGTAGCTTGTCGATAACTTCAATTTTAGCTCGATCAACCTCAATTCCTCTTTTGGAGATTTTATGCCCAAGAACAATACCTTCTTTAACCATAAAGTGGCACTTCTCCCAGTTCAGCACTAGGTTGAATTCAACACATCTTTGCAATGCCATACTGAGGTTTGACAAGCAAGATTCGAATGACTCACCCACAACTGAAAAATTGTCCATGAATACTTCCAACGTATCTTCAACCATATCAGAAAAAATAGACATCATACAACGCTGAAAGGTGGCTGGTGCGTTACATAGCCCGAATGGCATACGTTTAAAGGCAAACGTACCATAGGGGCATGTGAACGTTGTCTTCTCTTGGTCTTCGGGGGAAATACAAATCTGATTATAGCCAGAATAACCGTCTAAGAAACAAAACCAGCCTTTTACCGCTAATTAGTCGAGCATTTGGTCCATGAATGGCATTGGAAAGTGATCTTTGAGCGTCCATGAATTCATCTTTCGGTAGTCCATGCATACTCTCCATCCGGTGATGGGTCTGAGTGGAATAAGCTCATTCTTCTCATTTGGGAATACCGTCAGGCCTCCTTTCTTGGGAATACATTGTACCGGGCTTACCCATGTACTGTCAGAGATTGGATACACTACCCCCGCATCTAACCACTTAATAATTTCTTTCTTCACCACTTCTTGCATAGGTGGATTTAGACACCTTTGATGTTAAATAGTGGGTGTGCAATTTTCTTCAAGCTGAATCTTGTGTGTACAAATCCCAGGGGCAATACCAATAATATCAGCGATGGTCCAACCAATGGCTCTTATATACTTCCATAGAATATTGATGAGAGCTGCAACTTTCTGCTCACCCAAGTCTGCTGCCACAATGACTGGGAGTGTATTTCCGCTTCCTAAGAATGCGCCCTGTAAATAACTAGGCAGCTCCTTCAATTCTAAAGTGGGTGGCTCTTCAATAGATGGTTTACCTGGTGGTGTAGGTCGGTTTTTGAGATCAAGGTCCAACTTTTTGGGAGCATGAGGATATGACCCAAATCCTGTTAGAGCATCAATAATCTCTTCATAATTTTCAGCATCCTTATGCTCAATATTCATGAGCACAACCGCCAATGGGTCATCAATAATTTGCTCCTCTTCAAGTCATTCTTTCTCATCATCAAAGTAAACATCAGCCACCGAGAATACGTTCAGCTCTTTGGGTTGCTTCATTGATTTACACACATCAAAGCGAACTACTTTGTCATTTATCCGGAATAAAAGCTCATTAGCTCTTAAATCAATAAGCACACTTCCTGTTGCAAGGAAAGGGCACCCCAAGATTATGGGAACTTCTGAATCTGCCTCACAATCCAAAATAACGAAGTCTGCCGAAAAGATGAATGAAGAAACCTTTACCAATACATCATATAGAATACCAACAGGTCGTTTTACCGACCTATCCGCCATTACGAGCCTCATATTGGTTGGAGTAGGATCACCCAACCCCAACTTTTTGTAAATAGATAATGGCATCAAATTGATGCTGGCTCCTAAATCGCATAATGCCTTGGCAAAATTTAAAGAACCAGCTGTGCATGGAATAGTAAAAGCACCGGGGTCGGCCTTCTTCTGAACTAGTGATCGGGTAGCAATTGCACTGCAATGATGCAGAGTATCTTTCAACTCATAGCTTGCTTCCCGCCTCTTTTTCAAAAGATCTTTCATAAATTTCGCATACCCAGGCATTTGTTCAAGTGCCTCCACCAGCGGAACATTAATGGTCAGCTGCTTTAACATCGTCATGAATTTGCTGAACCTTGTATCATCCGCAATCTTCTTCAATCTTTGGGGAAAAGGTGGTGGTGTAAGTGGGATTGTTTTCTCCACGGCTTTCTTCTCCTCTTGCTTCCGTATTTCAGTCTTTTCAGGCTATAATATACTCGGTGTGATGTCATGGACGTCGTGGTTGTCTTCTACTGCGTTTTCTTCATTAGCCTTATCATCGTTGTCCGCTACATCATTGACCACTTGCTTGCCTTTGGATGAAGTTTCCAGCACCTTACCACTTCGAGTAGTAATAGCCATGCATGATCCATCATTCCTTAGATTTTGCACAGTGTCGCTAGGTAAAGTGCTAGCCTTTCTTTGATTGAGTGCTGCGGAAAGTTGGCTCAATTGCTGCTCTATTTGCTTTATTGAAGTGGAATGTGAGTCAACCAATTGCTTTATTGAGGACAAATCATTTATTACCTCCGTTACTCCGGCACTGGTTGCTTCCACTCCTTTCAACAGTTTAGCTATCATATCTTCCATATTTCCAGAACCAGATGTAGTGGCGTCGCGTCTTCCTGGGGGAACATACAAACCACTCTTGTCATTCATGTTCTTCCAACTACCTAGGTCCTTGTTTCCAGATTTATCATAATAGTTCTGACCTTGGTTCCCTTGGGTATTACCTCGGAAACCCCCATGATTGTTTAAGTAGTTGGTCTCTTCTTCCGAATCAGATTCATCTCTTCCTTTTGATGCAACAGCTTTGACTTTTTCGGTCTTCCCTGATAATAGATGTTTTGTAAGAAGATCCACTTGTGTTTTCAGGTGAGCCATATCTTGATCACGTTCTTCTTCTCTTCTCCTTTGGTCTGCAGTCATGCCAATAGATAAAGTGGGGCTTGCTACCTTAGAATCCCTGGTATGCCAAGCTCTACTTTGCTTCATCATCCGATCTAGCATATTGCTTGCCTGACCAAAGATGAGATCCATAAATGATCCTCTAGCCACATTATCCACCACTGGTTTAGTTATTGAATTCAAGGATTTACATAGTATCTCCATTAGGTGGACATTGGTCATATGATGGTTTGGGCACCGCATAAGCTTCGTCTTGAACCTCTCCCATGTTTCATGAAGAGCTTCGATTGGAAGCTGCCAAAAATTGCTGATTTCATCTCTCAATTGTGCTCTTTTGGATGGCGGAAAGAATCTTTCTAGGAAAGCATCTTTCAATTGCCTTTAATTTGTAATAGAATCAGGAGTCAGCCCATTCAACCATAGAGTTGCCTCCCCAGACAGAGACAATGGAAATAAGCATAATCGTATTGCATTCTGACCAACACCAGGATTGTCAAACGACTTGCATGTAGAAATAAAGTTGATCAGGTGCATATTCGGATCATCGCCTGCTAGTCCACCAAATAATCCCTTGAGTTGCAATAACTGAATCATAGTGCTTGTGATATTGAACTTGGATCCGGGTGCTAATGGTGGAGGAATAATGGCTCCTGTGGCTCCGGCTCCATCAAGATCATCATCATCGTCGTCGAATGCTGGTTGCACGGGTCGGCGTTCATGCCTAAACCTAGCTTGACGATCTCTTCTGTTAGCAGGTGTTGCGATCTCAGCAGCATGCCTAGGGTTTAGTAACTCGTCATCACCTAGGTCCTCGTCGTCAGGATTTATTGCTCGCCCAGGGTTATCAATATTCTGTTGATGCACTTGAGCAGCGGCTAGAGCAGCTAGTCTCACCTGTTCATGTTGAGCAGCCATCCTTTCAATTTCATGTTGTGCCTCAATTCTGCCAATACGTTGTGGTTCAGGATTGATAGGTAATAACGGTTGACCAGAACTTCGAGTATGGTTCATGCACTGAAAAAAAAACCTGCAGAAAAGAAAAACAACAACTAAAAGTAAAGTACAAGAATCTTTGACCAAAGGGTCTAGTAATTATCACAAACTTAGTTGACAACCGTATTCCCCGGCAACGGCACCAATTTTTGATAACGCTCAATCTACAGCTCTCGTAAGAGTGTAAGCGGTCGTTGTCAAATATATAAAGCAACTGGGTTGGGTATCGATCCCACAGAGAATAGCCAATCAACAAGTAATTAATGTTTATTAGACTTTTTGGTGCAAGTCTCGTAAAAGAGGGAGGATTGTAATGTGCAATTGATGTAAACAAAATAATAGAATGAAAACAGAAAATAGCAAAGTAAAAAGAAAGAATGTTTTAGAAAGACGTTAAACAATGAGAATTGAGAGTTGGGTTATGTCAACCTTATGAGTTATACGTCTCTATTGCCTATGAGTTATGCGGAATTCAGACATGCATGTGCTTATAGAGAATTGTATTCTATGGTAAATCCAAGCGTCTTTCGACCTAACAAGGACTATTTCACTTTAACTCTTTTGAGCTTAACGCGTATCTGTTGGTACAAATTCTCCAAGAGGTTAATCCAGTTACGGCACTAACTTTTTAATAGGGGTTGGTTCCCTATTACCTTGACATTATCTCTTTTCCAGACATATAACTTTTCTTTCGAACAAGTTAATGCTATACTAGCGTATTCTAAGCGTTTGCAACCACAAAGAATTTAGATTAAGATGAAGAGAATAATGATATAAGTAGCATACGTGTCACAGATTCACAAACTCATAGCAATAGATAGTATCTCATAAGGCTTCCATAACCCCAACAGAGAAGTTTATCTACTCATGATTGCAACGGAAAACACAATAGCAATTATCATCATACCAAAATAATCTCACGATAAGTATATGGGTAAGAATGGAGTGAATTCCTTGCTGAGTAACGTTTCTCTTGTTGTGGAAATTAAGAATTGAATAGATGAAGAGAATAAAGTAGAATTAATGGAAGGATTAAAAGTAGACGTGAATGATAGTCGTGATTGGTTGTAGTGAATGATTTTTAACTAATGGAAGAAGAATGTCTCAAAATCTCTAGCAAAATAGGGTATTTATAACACCCATATCCTATTCCTATTAAGCTACTGCATTACTTAACCCATTCCTACTGGGTTACTGCATCATTATCCTAATCCTAATAAGTTACTGCTAGTCCCCAAAGTCTTTAGAATTGCTGTTTTTGCCCGGGACAGGTTTCCCATGCGTCACTTTTGGTCCTTGGCGTCCAAGATTTCCCTTCCTTCTTTCGTGAAGATTTCTTTGGCGTCAAGTTATCCATAAAATGCTGAATTCTGCATCATTTATACCTAAAAACTTTCTAATCATGTTTGTTAGCTCACTTACAGGAAAAAGGACTAAAAGTGCATGAATTATATTATTTGTCCTCAAAACTTAGCTAAAATATGGGTACATTATGGTACTTTAGGCGTGTAAATTCTCCTAACATCAGGGAGTCATATGCTAGCTTGTTTGACAGGTTGAGAAAGTTGAAGGTTTTGAGCCCAATTCAAGAAAGGCTTTCAAATCCACCGCCAAGGAACCTCGATTATTCTTTAAGATGTACATTCTATTCTGATATGCTAGGCCATGATATCGAGAAATGATGGCATTTAAAGAGAGCTATCCAAGATTTAATTGACACAAATCAGATGCTGGTCCAGGGCCAGAGGGTCCAAACATTAACCAGAATATGCTGCCAACCCATGCTGAAGCCAATATGTTAGAATTGATACATGACGGGAAAGAGTCTTCGAGGGGTTATAAGCCTATTGTTAAGATACAGACCGTTGAGGAGAAATCAGTAAATGTAGCAGAGTTTTTAAAAGTAATGTCATTGAACCAGGAAGGAATGAGAGAAGATAAAGCCCAAGAAATCACAAAGAAACCCCTGATCACAGTACAGGGCGCCAGAAGGTATGTTGATTTAAGTCAGGATAAACCTAAGTTGACAGTGGTGGGAGCTCTGAGTTAGCCCATCTTGACGGTGAAAGGAGCACTAGCAGCGCCTATTTTTCTCAAACCGGTGACCCAACCTCCGATGGTTGATACAAAAAGGGTTCCCTAGAATTATGGGCGGACTGTGATGATCTATCACGAAAAAGAATTAGTGGAAAATGTAGATAAGGTAGGGGGTTTGACTAAGTCAGGAAGATGCTTCGTGCCTGAAAGCTTAATAAAGGCCAAGCCAATGGTGAGTGGAACTTCATCTATCAAAAAACCTATCACCGAAGAAGAAGCCAAAGAATTTTTGAAAAAGATGAAATTGCCAGAGTATTCAATATTAGATCAGTTGAAGAAAACCCCTGCTCAAATTTCCCCTTTATCTTTGTTGTTGCACTCCAAAGAGCATCGTGATATTTTACTGAAGGTATTAAATGAAGCATAAGTTACAAGGGAGATTACAATCAAACAACTTGAGAAAATGGTTGGAAAAATCTTTGAGGTCAATCGGATCAGCTTTTTGGATGATGAATTGCCTGTTGAAGGTATAGGGCATAATCGGGGCCTTTACATGATAGTGAAGTGTGAAGATTTCTATGTCACTCATGTTATGATTGATGGAGGTTCAGGTGCAAATATTTGCCCTATTTCTACTTTGCAAAAGTTGAATATTGGTACTGACAGGATCAGGCCCAACAATGTATGTGTTAGGGCTTTCTATGGTGCAAAATCAAATTCCATTGGCAAAATAAAACTAATGTTGACCATAGGGCCTGTTGAGTTTTCCATAGAATTTCAAGTTTTGAATGTAGACTCCTCTTACAATCTGTTGTTGGGAAGATCGTGGATCCACAAGGCCAAGGCGGTTGCATCTACACTGCACCAAATGATTAAGTTTAAGAATGACAGGCAAGAAGTAGTTATTCATGGTGAAGGAGATTTATCAGCCTACGAAGATTCTCCCTTGTCTCTTATTGAAGCAAATAACGTAGAGGAGACATTCGTCTATCAAATTTTTGATACAGTGCCAGTGAATCTTATCCTTGAATGGCAGTCTATACTGGGACCGCAATTGTCTTCTGCTTCTATCATGATGGTGAGTAACTTTGGAAATACGGATTTGAGCCAGGAAAGGGTTTGGGAGCGTCTTTGCACGATATAGTTCATCCCATATGTCCGAGTGAGAACATGGGCATGTTTGGTCTGGGATTCGAGCCTACAGCTGAAGATCTGAAGAAAGCCTAGGGAAGGAAAAAGGAAATATGGTCACTCCCTCTCCCAATGCCACTACTCAGTGAATCATTTGTTAAGAGCAGTGTCACAAAGTATGTGGAATTTGAAGTTGAATTGGTTGATAACTTCCAGAATCTTTTTATTGAAGTTGATATGGTCGAAGAAGGAGAAGGTACCAGTATGGTAGACGTGCAATTCATAGGTCCAGCTGTCCGGCTCAATAATTGGGAAGTCACTTCTCTCCCCGTCAGGAGGGAGTTTTGGTAGTTTATTTTGTTTTTCTTTCTGTTTATCCGAGTTATTTCAGGGTTGTAATTCAGATTTTAGTTTGCTTATGTTATGTTGGAATATATGTTTAAACCCTTCTATCTTTTTATTTAATGCAATGTCCCTATTGTTTCGTGTCTAATATATTTTGTTTTTCTTTTTTACACAGTTCTCTTTATAATGATTCTAATGACATGACAGGCATGCAGAATTTTTAGCCTGATCTTAAAATTCAAACTAATCAAGATGTAATGAAGCAGGATGGAGAATATGATCAAGAAGAAGCACTAGAAGAAATAAGCAAAGAATAGGAACAGTTTGAAGACAAACCGAATCCTAATTTAAATGAGACTGAGCCAATAAATCTAGGGGATCAAGAAGATGTTAGGGAAACTAAAATCAGTGTACATGCTTTACCACAGCTAAAAGATGGAATGATTCAAGAATTAATTGATTACAAGGATGTTTTTGTATGGTCTTATGATGATATGCCTGGTTTAAGCACTGAATTAGTGGCTCACAAATTGCTAACTGATCCCGTGTTACCTCCTGTCAAAGAGAAGTTGAGGAAGTTTAAAACGGATGTAAGTATTAAAATTAAAGAGGAAATCATGAAACAACTTGAAGCCAAAGTAATTCGATTAGCACGCTATCCTATGTGGTTATCCAATGTTGTTCCCGTACCAAAGAAAGATGGAAAAATTTAAGCGTGTGTTGATTACCGTGATTTGAACAGAGAAAGTCCGATAGATGATTTTCCACTGCCCAACATCCACATTTTGTTAGACAACTATGCTAAACACGAGGTTGCCCATTTTGTGGATTGCTATGCCGGATATCACCAGATCGTTATGGATGATGACGACGCAGAGAAGATGTCTTTTATCACACCATGGGTACTTATTGTTATCAAGTGATGCCGTTCGGTTTGAAGAATACTGGAGCAACATACATGAGAGCCATGACCACTATGTTTCATGATATGATGCATAAGGAGATTGAGGTCTACGTGGATGATGTGATCATTAAGTCAAAAAGTCAGGACGACCATGTTAAAGATTTACGAAAGTTCTTTGAAAGGCTTCGCAGGTATAATCTCAAACTCAACCCAGCAAAATGTGTATTTGGAGTTTCGTCTTGAAAGTTGTTGGGGTTTATAGTTAGCCGTCGAGGAATTGAATTGGATCCCATAAAAATCAAAGCCATTCAGGATTTGCCCCCACCCAAGAATAGAACGGAGGTGATGAGTTTTCTTGGTAGACTGAACTACATTAGCAGGTTTATTGCTCAACTCACAATCACTTGTGAGCTCATATTCATGTGGCTGAAAAAGAGTGTTGCGGTAAAATGGAATGAAGAATGTCAGGAAGCATTCAATCAAATCAAAACATATTTGTCAAATCCGCCCGTGCTGGTACCCCTGGAGCCTGGTAGGACTTTGATCTTATATTTATCAGTCATAGACAATTCTTTTGGTTGTGTCCCGGGTCAACATGATGTCACAGGCAAAAAAGAGCAGGCTATTTATTATCTTAGCAAGAAGTTCACCACATATGAGGCCAAGTATACTCTTCTTGAAAAGATGTGTTGTGCCCTAACTTGGGTATCACAGAAGTTGAAGCATTATCTCTCATCATATACTACTTATCTCATCTCCCGCATGGATCCTTTGACGTATATCTTTCAGAAGCCTATGCCAATGGGTCGATTGGCAAAGTGGCAAGTATTGCTTACCGATATCGACATTGTATATGTGACTCGAACTGCCATGAAAGCCCAAGCCTTGGTAGATCATCTTGCTGAGAATCTCATCGATAAAGAGTACGAGCCATTAAAGACATATTTCCCTAATGAAGAAGTGTCGTGTGTTGATGAAGTCATTATAGATGCTGATCCAGGTGGGAGGTTGTTCTTCGATGGAGCGGTCAATATGAAAGGAGTCAGAATAGGTGCGGTTCTTATCTCTGAATCAGGATAATATTTCCCAATGATAGCACAACTTCGATTCTACTGTACTAACAATATGACAGAGTATGAAGCCTATATTCTTGGTTTGAGGTTAGTTGTTGATATGGGAGTCTAAGAATCATTGGTGTTGGGAGATTCAGATTTGCTCGTCCATCAAATTCAAGGCGATTGGGAGACTCGAGATTTGAAGCTCATCCCGCATCGACAATGGTTGCAGGAGCTATGTCAACGGTTTGTGTTAGTAAAATTTAGGCATATTCCAAGGATTCGTAATGAAATTGCTGATTCTTTAGCTACTTTTTCTTCAATGATCCAACATCCTAACAAAGCCTACATCGATCCACTGCATATACAAAGGCGTGATCAACATGCTTACTCTAATGCGGTTGAAGAAGAGCTCGATGGAGAACCCTGGTTCTTGGATATCAAGCGGTACATTCAGTTAGGAGAATAGCCAGCATATGCCACCAACGATCAAAAGAGGACTATTAGGCGTTTGTCTAGTGGATTTTTGTTAAGTGGGGGAATATTGTATAAGAGAACCCAAGATCTGGGACTTTTGAGGTGTGTAGATGCAAGAGAAGCCTCGGCAATCATGGTTGAAATACACTCTGGAGTATGCGGGTCACACATGAACGGTCACGTATTGTCAAAGAAGATTCTTCGAGCAGGTTATTACTGGCTTACTATGGAAAGGGATTCTATTCAATTTGTTTGAAAGTTTCATCAATGTTAGGTACACGGTGATCTGATACGTTCTCCTCCTATTGAGTTCCATGCAATGGACGCTCCATGGCCTTTCGTGGCTTGGGGAATGGATGTGATTGGACGGATTGAGCCAAAGGCATCAAATGGGCATAGATTCATTTTGGTAGCCATTTACTACTTCACGAAGTGGGTAGAAGCACTAACTTTCAAGTCAGTGACAAAGAAGGATGTGGTAGATTTTGCTCATGCCAATATCATTTGTAGATTTGAAATTCCTAAGAAGATCATTACAGACAATGCTGGCAATATCAATAGTCATTTGATGCAAGAAGTATGTCAACAGTTTAAGATCGCACATCGAAATTCTACTCCATATCGCCCAAAGGCCAATGGTGCTGTAGAAGCCACCAATAAGAATATAAAAAAGATACTGTAAAAAATAGTACAAGGTCTTGACAGTGACATGAAAAGTTGCCATTTGCATTGCTAGGTTATCGCACCACTGTTCGCACTTCAACAGGGGCAACTCCATATTTATTGGTGTATGGGACAGAAGTAGTCATTCCTGTAGAAGTTGAAATTCCCTCTCTTCGAGTCATTGTAGAAGCAGAGATTGATGATGATGAATGGGTAAAAACCCAACTGGAACATTTGAGTTTGATCGAGGAAAAAATCTAACGTCTGTGTGTCATGGCTAGTTGTATCAGAGGAGGATGGCTCGAGCGTATAAAAAAAAGGTCCATCCCAGGAATTTTGAAGTTGGTCAGTTGGTATTGAGACGTATCCTTCCTCACCAGGTTGAAGTGAAAGGCAAGTTCTCCCCTAATTGGCAAGGTCCCTTTGTTGTGAAGAAAGTGTTGCCCAATGGAGCCTTATATTTTACAGATATTGAAGGCAAAATGGCAGAAATGGATATCAATGCTGATGCGGTCAAAAGATACTATGTATGATATTTGATCCTTTGTTGAGTTTATTGCATGTTTAGTACTTGCATTCTTGAAGATTGATATGATAAAGGCATTTTATTCTTCTATCCAAACATGGTGTCATCCTTTGTTTACCTGTTTGAGCTTCATTTTATTTTTCTTTCATATCCCTCTTTTGGAATCAAAATAGAGTCAAAGACAAATGTCAAGAAAATAAGAATAAAAGAAAGAGTTTGAAAATATAAAAAAAAAATCAAAATCAAATCAAAACAAAAAACAAGCTGATGGAACTACGTGCGACCTGATTCTCCTCTCTCGGGAGTGAGATACGTAGTATGCCCTATTTCTGGCTCGGTCCAACCAAATAAAGATTTAAGATTCACCCAGTCAACAAAACTGGGGCATGAGTTAATGTGTTTTTTGAGTCGATTCCAAAAGTTGTAAGTCCCACCCCCCACTTCAAGTATCATTTGAGCCCCTTACCATCTTTTCTAACCTTTACCAAAAGCAAAGTTACAACCAAAGAAAGTCCTTCAGATTAATTTTTGATAATGTTAAGGCTAAGCATGCAACAGATATGATGATACATTGTAAGGTACCACTTGTCTCTCTCAGCATAAGAAATCAGGAAAGAAATACAAAAATGAGAGAGTCTTGTTGGTGAAAACCCCCGTGGACATCATAAGGCGATGGTGAGTTGAGAGAAATAAAAAAATAAGAGAGTCTTATTGGTGAAAACCCCCGTGGGTATCATAAGGTGATGGTGAGTTGAGAGAAATGAAAATGAGAGAGTCTTATCGATGAAAACCGTTGCAGGCACCATAAGGCGATGGTGAGTGGACAGAAATAAAAATGAGAGAGTCTTATTCGTGAAAACCCTCACGGGCACCATAAGGCGATGGAGAGTTCAAGAGAAAAGTGAAAAGTGAAAAGAAAGAGATTTGTTAGCGAAAGTCTTTCAAGATGTCGTCAATCGAATGTGATGTATGAGTCCAACGGATTTGAAGAAGCGGCTCAGCGGCAAAGGCACGAACTCAACAACAAATGGGGAGTTTGGATAGGAAGATCAGGCAGCTCAATCCAAAAATGCATGTCATACTCATTGGAGTTGGTTGTCGTATTCAAATAAGTTTTCTTTTTGAATATGGGACATTGCCCTTTTCTTTCATTTACATATTCATGCTTTTGTCTTTTTAGGTCATTTATCAAAATAAAAGTCACCATCATTTATTTACATTTAAAGTCAAGTCTGTGTCAAAACAAGCGAGAAAGGATTTCAAATTTTACTACCAGTCTTTCCAATTATACGAGGAAAAGCCAAGGAACAGCACAGGAAAGAAATATGATCGTAATTCAACATGAAACAAAGGAAGTCTATCAACCGACAGATTGTTGGATTCGTGAAAGCATTCATATTTGGGAAAAGGGTGCACCTCAGAGGCATGGTAAAATGGAAGCCCATTGTTCGAGCCAAACTCACTTCCCTCAATTTGGATCCCGGTCGATGATGCGGCAAGACAGGGCAAGTATTAGCGATTTAGAACAAAGATGAAAGGAATGAGTGCTGGGCAGATACCTGAGAAGCCAAGATCTGCAAACCACCACTAAGATTTTAACTAACAAATTTTCTTTGTTGATATAGGGGCAAATTCGCTTCACTTAATTAAGCTATCATTGGAAATGCACATCCATTGGATTTTACTTTATGTTCAGGACACTCCTGAAAATGGGATTTTACTTTCTGTTCAGGACCCTCCTGAAAAATGGGATTTTACTTGCTTTTCAGGACCCTCCTGAAAAATGGGATTCTACTTGTTGTTCAGGACCCTCCTGAAATAATAGGATTTTACTTTATGTTCAGGACCCTCCTGAAAATGGGATTTTACTTCATGTTCAGGACCCTCCTGAAAAATGGGATTTTACTTCATGTTCAGGACCCTCCTGAAAAATGGGATTTTACTTCATGTTCAGGACCCTCCTGAAAAATGGGATTTTACTTTATTTTCAGGACCCTCCTGAAAAATGGGATTTTATTTCATGTTCAGGACCCTCCTAAAATATGGGATTTTACTTCATGTTCAGGAACCTCCTGAAAAATGGGATTTTACTTGATGTTCAGGACCCTTCTGAAAAATGGGATTTTACTTTATGTTCAGGACCCTCCTGAAAAATGGGATTTTACTTTCTGTTCAGGACCCTCCTGAAAAATGGTATTTTACTTTATTTTCAGGACCCTTCTGAAAAATGGGATTTTACTTTCTGTTCAGAACCCTTCTGGAAAATGGGATTTTACTTTCTGTTCAGGACCCTTCGAAAAAATGGAATTTTACTTTCTGTTCAGGACCTTTCTGGAAAATGGGATTTTACTTTCTGGTCAGGACCTTCCTGAAAAATGGGAGTTCACCTTATGTTCAGGACCCTCCTGTAAAATGGGACAACACTTTTAAAAATGAAATACCACTTTACTATAATTTTTGTTTGGGATAATTTTTGTTCTAGTTTTAATTTTTGGTGTCAGGAGCCCGCCTAAAGAACAGGGTGATGAAATAGCAAGTCAGGAGCCCACCTGAAGAACAGGGTGATGAAATAGCAAGTCTTGAGCCCACCTAAAGAACAGGGTGATAAAATAGCAAGTCAGGAGCCTGCCTGGAGAAAAGAGTGAAGAAATGAAAAGTCAAGCAACAAAGTGATGGAATAGCAAGTCAGGAGCCCGCCTGGAGAATAGGGTGAAGAAGCGAAAAGTCAAGCATAAGCGAAGCAATTGAAATCCAAGCAACAAGCTGAAAGAAATTGCAAGTCAGGAGCCCACATGAAGAATAGGGCGATGAAAGTCGAGTCATGAGCCAACAAAAGTTGTATAAATAGGATTTTGTAATTTCATTTATGTTTCAACTTGTAATTTTCATTTTTCAAGTAATGACAAAGCCGCGGTCCGGAACCTCTATGGAACCTCACTCGACTCTCCAAATCGGTATAGTCCACTTCTCTTCCAATCCTTTGAAATACCCGTGACTTGATTTTCTCATAACTTGGGTAGGAAGGATGTTTTAAGTCAAGACCCGGTTGTCCTTCTTCCTTCTGTTTCTTTCTTTGAATAATGGTCGGGTCAAAATTTGGCCTCGTTGTCTACTTCTTTGTCTGAAAACACTTCGTGTTTACATTCAAAGGGGGCATGATATAGACACCTAATTTCGTCCCTCCCCGATATCGTTTTTACCAATTGTTTACCTTATCCTACCGTGTACCCTCACCCGTGTGATGATCCCTCCACAAAATGACAAAAAATAACAACCCCCTAACTAATTTTGTTTTATCCTAATATTCTAACAACCCACCCAACCAAAAATTGACAACACATCCTAACAACCTACCCAATCAAAATAAAATACATCACCACTACCCCTACCCCATGTGACCCCACCTACCTCACCACTACCCCACCCTCACCTCATATATACACACAATCTATCCTTGTCATTTTGGGGGGATCAATACACACATCACAGTACACAATACACTCACTACTTTACTAATAATTCACACCCAGCGGAGTTCTCATAGACCCGCCGGAAAAACTCATCCTCACCGGTGGGAAATACACGCATAATACACACACTATAATGGGAGCAAAAACAGTGAAAGAAAGAGTAAATTGAGTGGGAGAGATCGAGACGAGAGTGAAAAATAAGAGAGATAGTGATATCAAGAGAGGTCGCAGTTAAGGGAGCTCAAATTTTCCGATGAAATCTCACCGGAAAAAGCCATCTCTACTGGCGAGTTAACTCCGAAAAGCCACCAGCTCTTTCACCTCTCCAAAATCCAATTAAACCCATACTATATCAACTCAAAGGCTTGACCCGTCCTTCTCTTCCCCCATCACTGTCGAGAGTTTGCCTGTGAAGCTCACTGGAGCTCTGGCAGATAGCGAAACCCATTGTCAAATAGTTCACAAATTCTTGTTGAATCGTCGGTGTTTTGGTTGTTTTGTTTGGAATTGCCGAGTTGGCGGGTTCGTGTTGAGATCCTGGATCGAGTTGTGAATTTGGTTTTAGTCCGTTGGCAGCATCAACGATTTGGAGTCTAAATAAATTTGAGCCGTCGAACAATTTGCGGATTGAAATAATATTGAGGTTCAACTCGGGATATTCGGATGCGATCTTCATTTTTTTTTACTCGATTAATATTGGAATTTGAAAGCTACGAATCGAGGTCCAATTCTATTCCCCTCTTTTATTTCATGTTTATTATATTTGATGTGTTGGAGTGAATATTGTGTTTGGTTGATGATTGTGACGTGGTGATATATTTCGATATTGTGTTTGAGAAATTGCGATTAGTGTGGTTGATATTATTTATTGATTTACGTGAATAAAGGAATTGAAAGAGTTGAATTCATGTGGGAATAAGTGGACGAGAATTGAAAACTTGATATAATTAGTGAACTTTGATTAGTTTAATTCATTAGTTGTTTGACTTGAAATAAATGTTAATTGAATCTGGTAGTATCAAGATACGCTGATTGGAATAGGCAAGACGTAGGTCGGGTAGGCAAATCTAGAGATTGTGGGTTAATTGAGTGTTTGATATTTGATTGAATGGTTTGATTTTAGCACTTTTGAATCAATTGTATAATTTGGCTGGGGAATGCCCCAAAGTATCTGTATATATTGATTCACCGGGGAATGCCCCGAGGTATCATGTACCCGGAGGACGTTCGTGGTGAAGTCCCGAGGCATCGGGTAGAGCATTAGCTCAGGATTAGCGTAGGTTTACTTTTAGTCCCTTTTTATTTTGGTGGACTTCAGATTTTGGGGTGTTTTGTTTTGTTTGATTATTTTGCGTGCTTCTTGTGTGGTTCATACATTTCTTAGTGTCAAATAGTCGATACACTCTACCAAGCGACCGTTGTTGAACCACGGTATCGAGAGGTGCCTAATACCTTCCCCTCGGTCAACAGAATTCCTTAGCTGGAATCTCTGTTCGCAAACCAGTTCAAAGAGTCAAATGGTTTTGAAAAGAATTTTCTAATGGTGACTTGTCACGCCAGATTATGCCAAGTGGCGACTCTGAGTAAAAAATGTAAATAGTCCTTTTCCGAAACAAATTTTCATATTTTGTCACTTTAATAATTAAAACCCTTCCAAACATTAATTTATAACCATATCTTTTTGGAGTACGTTAAAAAGGGGTGTGACATGATGTTGTCCTTCTTCTCTGAGTATGATGGCATCACTATCTTGGTCTGCCTCCATGGTAGTGGCAACTAGCTGGTACGGGCAAATTCTATTAAGGGAGGCCTCTTTGTTCAATAATGCCTCTTTGAAGGTGGTTTTCATCTTCTCAATTGGGTCCTCCACTGTAACACCCTGTATTCAAGTACATATATTGGCGTATTCAAGTACGTGTATTGGTCTTATTTATATAGAATTAATTTTTTTATTTTATTTATACCAGAATTTGCCCGTCGATGGTTCCATGCGAAGGTTATTGAATAAGCTTTCCAACGATATAAAGATTTCCAAAAAACGATAGGTTTAGGATATAATCGAGTACGTTCGAAACTATAAAACGGTGGCCGAGATATTGGGAATAGTAAATGTGCAGGAAAATTTCCTGCACACAAAATACTGAGGCCAGCCAATTTTTTGGGTCAACTTTGAACGATCATAACTCCCTTAATATAATGAACTGGGAGAGTTGTGACCTATTAAAATAAACATATTTGAGTCTTCTTTCCAATGCAATTGGTTTCATCCAAATTCAACGTCTGAGTAAGGAGTTATACTCGCTTTACTTCAGCCTCTCAAAATAGATTTTTAGGGTCAACTTCAAACGACCATAACTCCTTGTACAGGAAGAACTGGGTGGCCTAGTTTATATGAAATTAAAGCCCTTTGAATTATATTTCTAACGATATCAATTTCACCCAAATCTGATATCGGAGCAAAGATTTATGGTCGATCTACTTTAGCTTAGCAAAATAGTCCACCAAATGACAGATTTGACATTATTTAAATTTTAAAGGCACTTTGGTCATTTCCTATGATATTATGGACGGGAATATGTGTATATATACATGTATATGAGTTCAAAAAGTCATTTTCATCATCAATCATTGATAAAGAACAAACCCTAGACAAATTTGACCTTTAAATTACTTTTGATTCAACCGTAGAAATTCCAAAGTAATCCGATAACTGCGTTTGTCATCTCGAGAGCTTCGAACGACACCTATTATTTGTGAAAAAAAGATTGCATAATCAATAGGTGAATTCTAAGGTATGAATATTGTTTGACTTTGTTCTCTTCCATATGTATATGTGTGATAGAGGATTATATGTATTGGTTGTTATTGAAAAGTGATGGAAATAGGGTTATGGACTATTTTGCATGGTTTGGTTGTATTGAATTGTGGAAGGTGGATATGGTAATTGAGTTATGGAAGGTGGATATGGTGATATACTATTGAATTGATGATTATTTATGTCTATGTCTCAATTTGGTTTAATGGATTGGTTGGAAGGATAAATGAATCCAAACTTGATATTGGAGGATGTTGTATGAATATGCATGACATGTGAATGTAATTGGAGTATAAGAGGGTTAAAGTGACACCCTTTATGGTGTAATTAAGTCTTACTACTTAACCACTAGTTTGGTGAATTCAAATAATTGAATTGTAACATTTGGTCGCTAATACTAGATTGCTATATATGTTCATTGTAGATAAGTAATCCGAAAAGACGAGAAGTCCATTTGGGACTAGTATTGAAGGTTGAAAGTCAGGTATGTAAAGCATACTCTATACCATATCTTTGGCATGAAAGTGAACAATTATTCTATTAAGAAAGTTTCCAAAGTTATTCAGTAACATGTGATCCATAATGATTTTGTATGATGTCCTACATTACCAATGAACTTGTTTCCACCCTACAAGATGTCAAGACATTCCAGTACTTACTTGTTTTCCAAATCTTACATATTTATTGAACTAATGAATGTCAGAAGGTATCTGGTTACTCGAACAAGATCCATGTGCTATTAATGACTCCAAAACATTTCATTGATATACCAATAAGTTCCTACTTCATTGTTATGGCATTGATGACTCCAAAACACTTTATTGATGTTCCAATGAGTTCTTACTTCATTGTTATTGCATTGATGGTCTATTTATATGTCTCTTATTGATGTATCATTGTTTCAAAGTATCAAAAATGTGGTGGCGACCGAAATAACAATCTCAAAGATTAATTGAACTAAGTGATGGAAGTTCTCTCTTATCGGGTGGTATCCCAGGGGCATAAGACTATCATGGGTCGATCCCTATTTATGTGTTTATGGGTGGTATCCAGGGGCATAAGCCTAGCATGGGTCGATCCCAGTTGATATGTACTGGAGGCAGACTAATGGTCACAGTACAGTATAGTAATGATTACAAAGATGATAAGAACGAAGGTAAAGTGATTGAATAAATACAATGTACAGGTTGTCACAAGTTCTAGTAAGTGTGGTCCACTCCTATTATGATTTATTCACTTGTTTCTGATTTCTATTGAGCTCCTATATCATATGTGATTATCTACAGCTTTACATATTTCGTACTGACGTCCCCCATGGGGGACCTGCATTTCATGTTGCAGGAATAGGTACCTCAGTTCATACACCGTACAAGTAGGAGCCAGGATACCCAGCTGCTTTTGGTGAGCTCCAGTTTGCTTCGGGGCTTTCCGTGTCATATCCAGTCACCTTTGGTATTGTATAGAAGTTAGTTATATGGCGAGGTGTGTCCCGACCTTAGTTAAACTCTATGTATTGTCTAGAGGCTTTGTAGACCTAATGTACAGTCAAGGTGGTATTTTGTTAATAGACGTGATGGCTCCAATGGCCAAGTATTGTATATACATATATGTGTGCTCGAGCCTATACAGGTGATTATTTCCTTTTATATGCGACATGATGCTGTCCGAATTTTGGGTTGTCATAGAGGTATGCATGAGAAGTATAAGGTTATGAGCTGGTTCTCCCGGGCCTCCTCGGTTACGGGTGCCACTCCGCTCCAATAGGATTTGAGGCGTGACATCCACCATGTTGATTGGCTAATTTGGGGGTTCTGGTGGGTAGGGTGGCACAAAGGGTGGTGGAGTAGCTGAGCACAGCCGTGGTAATTCCTCCATAATATGAATTTGTTATAGTATTAATGCTACAGCAGTATCAGCAACATGCTCTATTCAACACCTTGTACAATTATACTAAGTCACTACTTTTAGACCTAGTCATATATCGATAAGGACAGACTGATGCGCTAAAATTCCCTCTATGCACGAGGTCCAGAGAAGGATCGAACAACAAGAATTTATTGCCCACAATCTAACCTCAAATTTCTACAAGATGCTGTTTTCGTTACTTTAAACTGTAACTCGAAGGTGTCCCTACCTAATCAAACACTGATAAATGATCTTGAAAATGATATCATAAGAAAATATTTTTTCACAATATATTTTCTTTGGAAAATCATTTTCTTCCTAACCAAAAACCACTATTCGATAAATTTTCACGACATTTTTCCTAAAAGGTTGCAACCTATTAGCAAGTTTCAAATTTGGTGCAAACTGCCGGATATAAGAATACCATAGCAAACCAATTACACAACAGGGACAAATTAACGTTTGGTTGGGAAATTGTTATCCCGGGATAACTTATCCCACCATGTATATGGGATAAGTTATCCCATCATTGTGGGAAAAATGGTGGGATAAGTTATCCCACCATGGATTAATCCCTCCAACCAAACAAGGGATTTAAGTGAACTTTTATTTTATCCCGGATAACTTATCCCTTGGATTACTTATACCTTACACCAAACAACCCCGTAACAAAAGTCAAAATCTATTAGTTCGAGCCCAATTTTCCAATTCTGTAGAAATTGCTAAGTTCGGGTAGCCACACCCTTAGTAAGTATTAATGATGGAACCAACAAGATGGCACACACACAAAAGAACTAAAGCATGATGCAAAATAAGGCTAAAAGCTGCACAAAGATCCCGGAATCAACTGCAGCATTGCTCCTGGTCTTCTAAATTTGGCTTCTCCCTACCATCTACAAGCAAAACACAGAATTAGGTTCAAGAAAAGAGACATTTTTTGCAGTAGTGATTAATGAAGTGGAACAATTAATTCAAAATAAAAAGCTTTATGAAGCTCAACATGAAAAAATATGTTCACATTCCAAAAACAATGCAGAGTGATTGTTCATAGATCAGGAAGCTAAAAGGAGGAATTACATAATTGGTTCAGATACAATAGTTAATATAATTGGCTTGTTTGACTTATATAAAAGTGGGAAAGCCAGAGACACAACTTTCACATGCAACTCCAAACAAAGCACTTTGGACTATAGAGGTACTTACAGAGATGAAGGATTTTGATCAAAATATTTCACTGGACCTTAAAGGACCTGCTGTTTTTTCTCTGCAATGCCTTCAAAAATCCCGTCAGGTCCAAAATTACAAGACAAGTTTAGATGATCAATTGGACCTGGTAGCTCGAATGAAACAGTAAATTCACCCGGTGGGCATAAGTTCTGAGTTTGCATCTTAAAGACCATATTCTTCCTGCGAACCTTCCTCTCTCCGGTCACGCTCACCCCTCTTATGAGAATTCTCCCATTTGGTCCAACATCACAGAGAAAGACTTTTGCAAACACATGAACGGGAAGATCTCTTAATCATTAAGTTGATTCATATGGATGCAATTTGACATTCATATACAAAACATGTGGTTGTCACAGATATGGCGATTTTCAATTTGACGTAGTAAAATTTAAAAAAAAGTTTGATGTAAGACAGTAAAGAGTTATAAGAACATATGGTGATTTTCAACTTAAGAAAATCTTACTCATACGTAGAACTTACTTTCATCCCTAGCAACACCGGGAAGTGAAACACGGAATACATAAGCATCTTCAGATTCAGCTATATCAACTGAACCCATGAATGACCCAACCTCTCCCAACAAAGCCGATCCAGTAAGGGCAGCCCCACCGTTAGCATGATTTATAAAATTGTCCCGCTCCTCTCTGGCTGGACAAGCAGAGAAAAAAACCACCGCAGGCTGACCCCCAGCATGCTGCTGAGATATTCTACGCTTGGACGGAGAAGTTATAGCTTCAACTGAGACTGAACCAGCATTGATATCTGGTGTCGATGAATACCAGCTGATGGGGGCCACATTAAGCGGTTGAGGATGCAGCGGAATTCAACTATTAGCTTCACCGGAATTCAGCACAGAAGTCTGAGATGCTCTGCAATGCACGAGCAAAATACAACATTAGTTTCCATTATGATAATCTCTAGTATTAAGAAATACCTAACTTGACTCCGTAGGACCTAAAACCAATGTAAGAAGAGCTTCATTGGAGTAAGCAAGTACAGTTCATATGATGCACAAGTAGGAAATGATTTCTTTACGGATTAAGAAGATTTTATTTCCTACTTGTGCATCTTATGATTTCTCAAAAGCAAAGGAAAGTCACAAAAGTTTGAACAGTGGATGATCCTCAAGGTTGGTAACTAAATCATGTTTAGCACTAGACATTAAATTATCCCCAAGAGCTGAGAGACTAGCCGCGTTGGATAGAGCTTAACTAAATCAGCAGAATGATGGCCAGTGGGCACATCATCCTAACCTTGATGATAATGATTTGGGAGATGATGACTTGTTAGATTCTTCTAATCAAAGGCGTGCAGAGAATGTAGCTGGATCAGTGAACAGAAATGTGAACAAAAATCGTCCTTTCAGTGCAAGAACTGATCGTCAAGCTGTTCAATTTGATCTTAATGATGATAAAGATGAAATGGACGGAGCTAGTGCCACTGGAGCCATTATTCCTCCACTTCTAGCACCGGGAGCAAAGTTCAATATTACCAGTACAATGATCCCGCACCTTCATCTGAAGGGGTTGTTTGGTGGACTCCCAGGAGGTGATCCCAATATGTATTTAGTGAAGTTTGTCACTATTTGCAAGTCCTTTGATAGCCTTGGAGTGGGACAGAATGCCATCCACCTGCGTTTATTTCCGTTGTCTTTATCTGGAGAGGAAACATTGTGGCTTAATAAGTTGATGCCCGAATCGATAACCAACTGCAGGCAACTGAAAGAGGCTTTCAAAGAAAGGTTCTTTCCGCCTTCCAAAAGGGTACAGTTGAGGGATGAGATCAGCAAATTTAGGCAACTCCCAACCGAAACCCTTCATGAGACATAGGAGAGATTAAAAAAAAAGCTGACGTAGTGTCCGAACCATACTATGATAGATATTCTTCTGATGGAGACCCTTTATCGGGCTTTGAACTAGATTACGAAGCCAGTTGCTGGTAATGCTGCCGGGGGATCATTTTTGGATCTCACTTTTTAGGATGCCTCGGAGACACTAGCCATCTAGGACACTCCCTATTTTCTCATTTAAAGTGTAGTCAAAACACAAATGGACATTAAAAACAGAAACCAACTTGATCATATTTGCAAATGAGACATAGCATGATTATGTAACCCTAGTTGTTTTTCTCTTTTAGTGCTCTTGGATGATGAACTTAAGATGTTAGTAGGGTTGTAATGTAATTAGGAGCTATATATTTTGTAGGGTTAAGTTTAGGGATGTGTAAGGAGTGTTAAAAGACTTAATTACCCTCAAAATAACACAAAACAGAGTGTTTAAGTCACTTGAAACCATAAGATATGCGCCGCATATGATATCGCATATATTTACATAGGCGCCACATATGATATCCCCTAAATTTATATAGGCGCCACATATGATATCACCTATATCTACATAGGCGCCGCATATGCTATCGCATATGCTTTCCAGTGGCCATGTGCGATTGGTTAGGCAATGCACTCTACTTCGCAAAGCCATAACTCCAAGCTCGGGTGTCGGATTTTGATGAAATTGATATCGTTGGAAAGCTAATTCGATTCTATATAATTTGGTGGGTAGAAATATGCAGAAATACCACATTAACATCGATTTATACTCGTTCAAATATGACCCTTATGAAATCGAACACTAAAACTTAATGGATTCAAAAACTCTTAGCTTGTATTACCTTAAGTGACTCATATGAACATGCTTAACGCATCATAAGCTATCTTATCTCTAGGATACTCATTGTAAGTTATGTACTCAAGTATGAATCATAGGATAGGAGAGTAGGAAAAATGGTTCGTCTCCTAGCTTAGAACATGCGGGGTATTACCGCTTCTCTCAAATATCCAATGCACTGGCCAAATTCAAGCTACACTACATAATTCTAGGCCGATCCTTCACACCCCACTTCTATATTTTCTTTTTGATTTCCAATTCCATCACTAGAAGTTTTTGTTGGGTCGAAAGATTCTTGCTGGGTATGATTTTATAGTCTTTATATAGTGCTCTATCACCCTTTCTAAGGAGCGAAAAGTCTATTTGAGTCTTAGCCACCGAACTATGAAAGTTATAAGGTGCTCTTTCTTCTTCGGAAAACTCAAATTCGCTATCCATAATCCAAAGGCCCTAGTAAAATCCAAAAGTGAAGTTACTCCATTCCTTCCCTGAAACCAAAACCTCCGTACACATTATCATAGCCTCATGATATTGTAATACCCCGTATTTTTCTAGCTTAATTTAAGTCTTAGTACATGAGTAATCCCATATAAAATTTTTGAAATACTCAGTATTTTCTAGTTTAGAGCTCACCAATGTGTAGAAAATTCAGTCAACTTTCCAACGATATAAAATTTGCCCAAATTCGATACCTGAATGAAGAGTTAGAGCCATTTTTGTAAGACAGTGTACCACCTGGAACGTCAGCGCATCGCGGATCCAAGCCAAATGGCAATTGTCACTTTCCAGTGCTCCATCGCGATATTGTCACGTTGCGCCATGGGATCAGTTCACAATTGTTCTTTTCCAGTGTTCCAACGCAATTCTACCTCGTCGCGCTGAGTCTAAAATTCAGAATCAAAGGGTCACCGCGATTCCACCACCTCGTGCCTGGGCCCCAGTTCCCAATTATCATTTTCCAGTGACACGATATGATAGCTCTATGTCGCGCCAGAGCCCAAAATTGGATTTTTCAGTAACAAATTTTCCTTTATTCCCAGGGGTAGTTTGGTATTTTTCCACGGCCCTAATCAGTCTTCACACAAAATTAAACCCCTAAATAACCTATTGCCTCATTATTTCCTCACTTTCTCTCAAGAATAAAACATTGTCTCTCAAAGAGGCAAAAATCCTAGATCAAGAAAATTAAGAACAAGCCTAAGAATTCCTCCAAGAACCTTCAAGAAAGAATCTTCTAAGGTACTTTGGTGTTCATCTATGGTTTTATTTCACTCATAGAGTCCATGAATCCATTTTTAAAACTACAAAATTATTGAATTATGAACTTCCATGTTTGAATTAGATTGAATTCATGTTCATGATATTAGTTGGGTTTCAATTCATGATTTAAGTGCATGTTTATGAAATTGAATAAAATGTGTTATGAATATGTGAATATCTTGATAAACCCTTGAATTTACAAAGTGCTTAATGTATCCATGATGTTAATTTGATTTTCATTCCATGATTATAATAAGATTCATGAAAATAGAATAGTATTTAGGGGGAATTATATAAATAGCATGTTAAACCCATGAAATTGCAAGTTGGGCATTGTAGTTTCCCTGTTTATATATTATCTATGAATATGTTCATTAGGTCGTGCTTCCCAAGTGATTGATAGAATGTTTATGTGAATTAAATGATGAAATCATTACATGCTAGTATATGTACAAGCTTATGCCCTACAAGTGTTTGATAAAATGCTTATGTGAATGAAATCGTGACATTAAACCATGATAGCATGTATTCCTCATTCATGTACAAGTTAATACATTACAAGTGTTTGATGAAATGTCTCTATGAATGAATTATGAACAAGTGGACATTGTTATGTTATTCAAGATTTTGCTAAGCTTTACTTTTCATGCTATCGAGTCCTGAGGGTATTTAATACCCGATAATTTAGATGTTTACCTAGAGCCAGTGTCAATTACAGAATGGTATAAGTCATGTCACTATTAGTAGTACTAATTCAGCTACAAAACTCAGGAAAATTCAGTATCAGTCCAATTCAGTCAGTTAACACGATCAGTAGTAGTTTAGTCAAACCCAATATAGTCTCATAATCAATTCAGTGTTTATTCAATTAGGAGTAGGATTCAGCACTGAGCAAACCCAGGGATGGGGGCATTCCTGTTAGTGTAGGGTTTGACACTTAGTAGCAATCCCAAAGTTACAGAACAATGTCGCCAGCGGAGGTGTACATGACTTCCTGCTAGATGAGGGTTGACACATCTCTTATGAGTTTTCCTTCTAGTTAAGGGTTGACAAAATGTCTTCCTGCTAGTTAGGGTTAACTCACAGCCATTGTAGCAACCGTGGCACGATACTAATACCCATTCAACTGGGATCACAGGTTGGACCCCTATCACCTCAGATTTGGGATATATCGGTTAGATGATTACCTCCCACAATTTTAATTTCTATCTCACTTTAGAATTCAGTTCAGTTTTACAGAATCAGGATTGTCAGACACAGTCAATTAGTATCAGTAATTCAGTTATTAGTAATTTCAGATATTAGTTACTCAGTTATCAGAACTCAGTACTCAGCTTCAGAAAAGCTCAGATATAATATATATATCTATGTATGTCCACAGTATTGTATACTCAGTGTTTTTTCAGTAGTATCAGTTATCCACTTACTCTTACATTCAGTTACTCTATATCATTCAGGCAGTCACTATTCATGAATATGAACCCTAGCATTCAGCCTTACCTCATCTAGCATACCAGTACATTCCACGTACTGATCGCATACTCTTTTTTTGTGCTATGATGTCTCATATCATAGGTTTAGATGCTCAGGCTCCTGACTGTGCTTAGACAGATCCAATCATAAGTTGTAGATTTAATAGTGAGTTCTCATCTATCGAGGGCATGCTTTTATTGCAGTAATCCAGTTTATTAGTAGATCATTAGTCAGAGTTAGTTGGGGGCTTTCCCCATCAACACCGCTTTTAGACAGTTCAGTTAGAGGCTTTTTAGACTAGACAAGTTCATTCAGTATTTTAGATTCAGATATTTTATCAGATGTTATTTATCAGTATTTCAAATTTTGAACCTTATGGTCTTTCAGCCTATTTTCCGTATTTAGTATAGTATATTATTCAGTGCTCACAAAAGATATCATACATGGGTTAGCTTATGGTCCTTTGGGGTCGTAAGTACCGTGTAGCATCCGGGGTACAGACTCGGGGCATTACAGATATAGACCTAATATGCCCATTAACATCCTCTTCTATGAAGAGCTGCTCAGTGCTCGGAATGCCTTTCACCACCTCATCCAAAACCTCCCAAAAGCTTTTCTTCTCCTCATTGTCTAAGTCCTTTTATGGAGCTTAGGCACTAATAACATTCAACATAGACCCTCCAATGACTAACTTAATCAACATCAACCTATCATCGATCCACTTAACCTCCACCACCTATCCCCTACACTCTTCATCTAACTAAGATACCTACCCCATTCCTATGCCTGACGCTACTAGAGCACCACAACTTATACCCGTCTATATCCCTCGTCTTAGAGCCTACCCAGTTGGTCACCTAGACACAAGCTATAATTCTCCTCTACCTAAGAATCTTCACAAGCTCTATAAACATACCTTGAAGAGTCCCTGTGTTTGAAGACCTAATTCTCAACCTAGAGGTTCCCTTATCCCACTTAATCCTACAACCCCTCGTCCCCAACCCCACACTTGACAACAATAATAGAAAATAACAACACGTACGATGGTAAAAAAATATGCTATTCTCAACTACGACAAAGTAACAGGGAAATTGAAATCAGTAATCCAGCAGAAATAGTCAAAGATAATCAGGCAAGAAATCAAGAGAGAAAAGACTAAAATATAAATATCGAAAAAAACAAAAATGTACCCGCCACCAACCATCAAGAAACCTATACAAGATAACTAAAGGAAATGAAACAAGTGCAACTAATCCAGGGAGAAGATGAAGAGGCATTTTCTTGATCGATCCATCGAATTTTGACAAGTTGGTGTAGAAATTTGCCGCTAAAATTTTATTGTCGTCACCTTTACCTACTACTGATACCACCCTTGAATTTGGTCGCCGAAAAATGTACGCTTTGAGTTATAGGAGAAGCTACCCTAAACTTGTAGTGCTTGCAAGTGATTAGAAAGAAAAATAAAAGAGAGAAGAGAGAAGACGAAAAAGTGCAAATCTATTCGAAAAAGAAAAGAGAGAAGAGAGAAGAAGAAAGAGAGGAATTAACAACTATTAATTATGTTTTCTATTTTTCTTAGGCAGTTATTAATGATTTATCTATTATGTTGTTTTTAATTCTCCATAGACACCATTAAGGAGGTTATTCCCCCACTTTCTCATTTCAGTAGTTGTAAGAAGTTATTTCCTTGACATTAGGGGGTGATTAATCCACTAATTGTATGTACTCCCTTCGTTTTAAAATAGTTGGCACTTTTTGACTTGGCACTCCCCTTAAGAAAGTGTTTATTAGGAGTTTATTTTACCAAATTAACCTTATAAATTATGCTTTAAAAATATAAATTTGAGTAAATATACTTTGTTTATTTATTTAATGTTGAGGGTGGTATTGAAAGAATATAATAAAATACTCTTGATTTCATCAAAAGGGACAACTAAATTGAAACAAGTATTTTTAAAAGAGGGTCAACTAAAACGAAACGGAGGGAGTAATTTATTTGGTTTTAGTGGAAAAACAAGCAGAAGATATTTCAGTTTTTGAGTACTTTAAACCAACCAGGGCCATAAATCCATAAATCATAAAAAGAAAACATCAGATTTTATCTTACAACGTCCCATAACTATATCCATATTCGAGAACCATAACAAAAGCTTTATGTGAAATATCTTTCCTACCACCAATAGGATTTTAGCAATTATATTATCATCATTGTTTACTAAACCTTTCAAATAATATTAGTCCATGTGGGCCAAAACTTATATTCTCCCACTTAACGAATGTGTGTCATTATAAACTTAAAGGTTTAATAAAAGAGTTAATACATAAAAATGACCCTAAACTTGACACCAAATTATAACTTTGACCTTAAACTTTGACAGTGCACAAATATGACCTTTAACTATTCAAAACTGCACAAATATGACCTCCAATCCTACGTGGCAAAACGTGTTTTCAACACGCAAAACTGAGTGCGTTCATCTTAAAATCTAAGGGTATAATACATAAATATGACCTTAAACTTTGACAGTGCACAAATATGACCTTTAACTATTCAAAACTGCACAAATATGACCTTTAAATGACTCTTCACTATTATTTTTTCATTATTTTCATCTCAAAGATGAAACTGACATCTAATTTCTTTTGTCATTGTAGAAAAAGAGCAATATTGGAGATTTATTAATTAGGCGGGTTAGCCTCATATAAAAAAATCGAGCGGGTATGTATATATATTATAAAGCAGGGGACGAATTTAAGTTATATAATATATCTAAATATTATTTATTTAAATATTAAATTAAATATGAAACTATACTAATAATAAAAAAATTATAGTTTTAATAAAACATTATTAAATTAATGTTATTAAGGTTAGTAGTAATAGTATATTAAATTAACGTTATCAAATTAACGTAATTAAAATGTTATTAAATTAACGTTATTAAAACGTTATTAAATTAATGAGGGATGGACCTATGTGGTTGCCATGGGGTTCACCCGAACCCCCTCGGTAAAAAAATTACGTTGTATATATATAAGATAGAAAATGTATATTTATGTACGTATATTAACGTTGAACCACATGAAATAAGGCACTTAGATAGCCCAGTGGTGCTATTTGCTCTTCCTTCAGCCTACTTTGCAGGTTCGAGCCCTGCTAGTGGCTGTTTTTTTTAATTAAAAAAAAATCTAGGTGCTGCTACTATAGAAATAAAGAAAATAATAAAAATAATTTTTTAAATTTAAAACAAATTAGGTGCTTCTACTATAGAAATACATAAAAAATTATTATTATTATTATTATTATTATAACAATAATAATAATAATAACAATAATAACAATAATAATAATAATAATAATAATAATAAAAACGACATCGTTTTAACACAAAAAGGAAAATTTTGACAGTGTACAAATATGACCTTTAACTATTCAAAACTGCACAAATATGACCTCTCTCCAAGTCGGCCCTTTTAACGACGTGACACTGTGTGATTGGATTACCTTTCCTCGTAGGCGCGAGTGAGACTCACACATGGGGTTGCAAAGGTGCTATTTGTGTACTATCAAAGTTTAAGGTCAAAGTTATAATTTTGTGTCAAGTTTAGGGTTATTTTTATGTATTAACTCTTAATAAAATTTTATCATTATGTGCACAATAAGATGCCAAATCCTCCTTTCTTTATCTTCTCTTCTTTGCCTCTGTATTTCTCTAACACATTCATCTTTAATTTTTATTTTCGTGATTCGTAAAAAAACATCCTTTAAGTTTGTTGCCAAAAAAATTAAAATCACAAAAATTTTATAGTTTGAGGTGTGCTCCTATCACTGTCCTTAAGTATATTTTACCGGTTAAGGTGTATCTCTCAGGACTCAACAAGCTCTTCTAGTATTAAATTAGGAGTCAGAATCTGATAAAGATTATAAATATATAGAAAACCCAACAAATTAAAATTAGAAGATAAAAATATTTAAATGCTAATATTCTCTTTACTCTTTTCTTTCCCACTTTTTCATAATATTTAAAAAGTTTATATAGAAACATAGATGATTTTTTTCATCTCCTAACGGCTAAAACTTAAATTAATAAATGGTAGTAATAGGACATTAGGACCATTGAAACATACATAGCCAACAATCTTACTCTATACCAACTAGACGATTTGACTTTGACCAAAATAATATCACATGAATGCTATCAAATTTAATATTAATAAGTATATAATCAATGTCTTAGTTGATAGCCGAAAGAGTAGGCAACTGAAGACTAATAATGACAGGTAAACACTTAATAATATTATTTTTTGAGAAATAAAAAATGTATTTATCACAAGATTATGATACTCCATTTTCCTGACTTGAAACTGTAACAACTTTACCGTTACTTCAAGCCTTCACTTCCTAGTCAAACACTAATAAATGATCTAGAAAATGATATCACGAAAAGAACAAACTTTTAACAAAATATTTTCTTTGGAAAATCATTTTTCTCCTAACCAAAAACCACTATTTGATAAATTTTCACGACATTTTCCTAATAGGTTGCTCCCTGTGAGCAAGTTTCCAATTGGGTGCTAACTGCCGGATATAAGAGTACCATAGCAAACCAATTAAACAACAAGGACAAAAGTCTTGGTCTTTAAATACAAAACACAATTCTATTAGTTTGAGCCCAATCTTTCCAATTCTGTAGAAGTGGCCACCAAGTTCGGTAGCCACACCCTTAGTAAGTCAGTCTTAACGATGGAACCAACTAGACGGCATACACACAAATGAACTAAAGCATGATGCAAAATAAGGCTAAAAGCTGCACAAAGATCCAGGGATCAACTGCAGCGTTGCTCCTGGTCTTCTAAGTTTGGATTCTCCCTACCATCTACAAGCAAAACACAGAATGGAACACAGTTGATGGGAGCCACATTATGCGGTTAGGGATGCAGCGGAATTGAACCATTAGTTTCACCATAATTCGGCAAAGACAACTGAGATGCTCTGCACTGCACGAGTAAAATGCAACATTAGCTTCCATTATGATAATCTCTAGTATTATGAAATACCTAACTTGATTCAATAGGACCTAAAAACCAACGTAAGAAGAGCTTCACTGGAGTAAGCAAGTACAGTTCTTACGATGCACAAGTAGGAAATGATTTCTTTAAGGATTAAGAAAAAGTTTTATTTCCTACTTGTGCATCTTATGATTTCTCAAAGCACAGGAAAATCACAAAAGCATTCAAACATATTTTGAAAAACAAAAGTTTGCATCCAAACAGTAAGAAGCTATTTTGAATCTGGATGGAAAAAGGTGCCCAACAGTTTATCTACTTCACATGAAATTCTAATAACTTCATTGTTCCTCGTAAGGGTGGCACTAGCCATCTAGGACACTCCCCATTTTATCATTTAAAGAGAAGTCAAAACACAAATGGACATTAAAAATAGAAACCAACTTGATCATATTTGCAAATGAGACATAGCATAATAATTAGGGATGACTTCCTCACCACAATTAATATTGCTTGGAGGTGGTGAAAAATAAAAAAAGACCAATTTACGTTTATTGCCAACAATAGTTTCTCTATGCATGAAGGCACTATCCAATGACAAATCTTTCTCTATTTAACAAAATGCATCTTTTCATTCCAGTTCCACGTAGGATTAAGAAAAGTACCTTTTGTCCTTGGCAATTTCATTTGAGCAATTAATTCAAAGCAAGCAGATAATTTAGTTTGGTACCTGTTATAGACCTCAGATCATTAAGCGAGCTGATGTGGACTCACCCCCACCCCACCCCACCCCACCGCAACCACACACACGCGTGCCCGCCCCCAAGGCTAGACATTTGGAGTACATACTGTAAGTTTTGGCCCACGTGGCTTATATTATTTGTTTGGTTTAATAAATAATTATGATAATATAATTGTTAAAATCTTATTGGGTGTAGGGAAGTTATTTCATATGAAGCTTCCCACTACCTCAGTTTGATCGACTCAAATTAGTTGATTTATTCAATACCAACGAATATTCTTTCCAATTAAAGGAGGATTTGGCATCTTATTGGCCACATAATGATGGAAATTTTCTTAAACCGTTAAGTTAATAATGGCAAACATGCATTAAGTGGGAGAAAATATAAGTTTTGGCCCACATGGCCCATATTTATTGCTTGGTTTAATAAATAATGATGATAGTATAATTGCTAAAATTCTATCAATTGTAGGGAAGTTATTTCACATAAAGCTTCTACTACGGTCCCCGAGTATAGATTTAGTTTGAGACTTTCCCAGTCTTGCCATAGTGATTTTTCATTCATGGTGGTAGATATTATACAGGATCATTGACGATCGTCAACCACATATATAGATCTGGAGAATAATTCCGACCATCTCGTCGGAATAGAATTTCCGACCATCCCGTCGGAAGAAATTTTAAGGATCCGAAAAATATTTCTGACCATCCTCTCTCCATCTCCTGTGCTATAAGGACCAGATCTGACCGGTAAAGCCTCCTCCGATGACCAGATCTGTGTTTTTTCTTTTTCTCTCGGCTCTTTTTCTTTTATTGTATAACCCCATTTAGGTACTTCAAGTCCGATGCATCTTCCACGGTGTCTTGCGGCGTACATTTTTTTGGCAAACACGCATTTTTTGGCGATCAAGTTCAAGGATGGTATCAGCAGTAGGGGAAGGCGACAACAACAATTCCGGCGACCAATTTCTACATCAAATTGCCGGAATCCAACTAACCGATTCAAGAAAACGTCCTCAGTTTCATTTTCTCCCCGGATCAGGTGCACTCGTTTCATCTCTTCTAGTTCATTTTATCTAGGTTTCTTGACTATTGGAGACAGATGCTTCCCGTCTCGTTCGATATATATATTTTCAGTCTTTCTCTCTTGATTTCTTGTCTAATTATCTTGACGGTTCTAGCGGAATTAGTGACTCTTATTTTTCTATTACTTAGTAGGAGTTAGTTAAGACTAGCATATCTATTTCCTGGTTTTATTGCTTTTGGTATACGTGGTGGATTAATTCTTGATTCTTCCTAGGAGATTTTATTCATTATTACATTTGTGTCTTTTTAGCTGTACCTATTTGTTTTGTAGCCTTACCTACTTACACACCTTATTTTCTTTTCTTATCGTATTGAGTAGTGGTTGTAGATATCGATGGTGGACTAGGGTCATGTCATAGGTCAGGATGGGGGTTGGGCGCTGAACTAGGGTCTAGGGTGAGGGCGGGGTCTAGTTCTAGGATCTGGTTTGGGGTTGGGGTGAGGGGTAGTAAGGTTAGGTGGGATAAGGGAGCTTCCCAAGCTGAGGGTTGGGTCTTGAAATATAAGGACTTTTTAAGGTAAGTCTATATAGCTTGTGAAGAATCTTAAGAAGAGGAGAGTATAGCTTGTATCCAGGAAACCAAATGGGTACGCTCTAAGGCAAATAATATGGATGGGTATAAGTTGTGGTACTCAGGGAACGTGAGACATATGAATGGGGTAGGTATCGTAGTAGATGAAGATCTTAGAGGGCAAGTGGTGGAGGTTAAGAAGGTTAATGATAGGTTAAATGTCAATTAAATTGGTCATTGGAGGATCTACGTTGAACGTTATTAGTTCCTACGCTCCGCAAGAAGGGTTGGATGATGAGGAGAAGAAGATCTTTTGGGAGGTTTTGGATGAGGTGGTAAGAGGCATTTCCAGCACTGAGAAACTTGTCGTTGGAGGATATTTCAGTGGGCATGTTGGGTCTTTATCGGAATGTTATAATGATGTGAACAACGGTTTCAATCTCGAGAAGCAGAATGTAGAAGGAGTTTCACTTTTAGATTTTCCTAGAGTGCTCAAAGACCCCAAAATACATATTCATTCATGAAAAGTGCTCAAAGATTCTCCTTAGGGTTTCAAAATTAAAAACCAAATAGTTCAAGATTCGACCGTAGGTTTCAAAGTATAATTGCATGTTTGGAATCATCAATCCGTAAGCTTCAAGAAATATCTATTATCCTTGGAAATAGAGGTACGTGGGGTTATCCTAAAATCTCATGGGTGTAGTTTTTATGAAAATGTGTGCTTTTAAATGGGGGTTTTCAATCAAATGCTAATAACTTGCTTTCAATATGATTTCTAAGCCATTTACTTTATGTCATGAGAATTGTTTGCCTATATACTTTAATGGTTGAAACCATGCATATGTGATTTGAGATTTTCTGTGGAAGTTTGATAAATATGAATGATAAATTACTTTCGAATTCCTATGATAATGTCTTAATACCCCATATCATATTGTGATCAACAAAAGAGAGCATGAATTTGAAATAAATATTGTTCACCACTTGTAAATGATGAAGAACCTTGATTTTTTAATGGTTATGCCTATGTGGAAGTGATATTGAGGACTTGCAAGTCGGGTATGATGATACCCTATAGAACATGATATGTGATTGAATTAGATGAAATTTGAATGCATTGATTTTACATGAGAAAGGTGGATGCCCGAAGAAGGCGTTTGAGATGTAAGGGCTCATCACTGGAAAATGTGTTTGCCAACGCGGAATATTGGTACCAGGCTAAGTGATCTTGTGTACTTGACTTCATATCATTCCCAAATTGGGACTATAGGTAGGAGCCCGGGCTAAGTGATCTTGGGCACTAAAATTTGGGTCGAGACACCATGCTATGTGATCTTGTGTGTCTCTTCCTCACTTATACTCTAATCTCGGTGGCAACCGAGGTTAGACAGTTGGTGTAAATTATGTAGGGTATTCCACCTATCTCAGTTGTATTTCATTGGTGTTAAGAAACTAGTGCATTACACCCATGTGTTTTCAAATGATTTGGTACGAAATTGCTTTATAATGGCTCTTAACTATATTTTGTAAAAAGATTATGTTTTGTTTTGATATCTCTGTGTGCCAGTACTTTTGTGCTGACCCCCTCCCCTCTCCAACCTCTCAGGTTCAGAGGCCCAGTCTAGGGGTCAAGAGAATTAGTAGATCTTTCAGACAGAGTTGCAGAGACAAGTGGTGAGCCTTCTATGTTTCAGAAGGTCTTGTGTCCTGCTGTCCTTTTATCTTAGATTCCATTTTGGGGGTCTACTGGGGCCTTGTCCCAGTTTATATACGGTTACTTGACTCAGTCATTTGTTAGAGAGTTTCGCAGACAGTTGTTTAGAGATTAATTGATGTTGGGGGAACCTTATCTCCCCATTATTGTTTCTTTTCATATTTATGATCATGTTTCCAAATTATTGTGTTTCTTCCACATTACTTTGATAATATGAATTAGGTGCATGATTACCAGAAAGATAGGGGTGTTTCGGGCCTCCATGGTTCGAAATGCTCATCACGGCCAGGCCCTGGTTCGGGTTGTGACATAAATCCTCATCCTTAATTCATGTTCTCCACACCTTCCTATCAAGGGGCATGTCCTTCATATATTGTAACCATTTCATGTCAGTCCTAATCATCTCTCTCTAATATTTCTTCTACCTACCTCTACCCTATTTAAAACCATAGCCAATCTCCCATACCTCCATATTGGAGCATCTGTGCACCTCCTCATCATATGCCCGAACACTATAAGTCTGTAACCATACTTTCCACATCTTGTCTTCCACCGAACCTACTCCACCTTCTCTCGAATAACCTCATTTCTAACCTTATCTCTTCTGATAAGTCCATACATCCATCTCAACATCCTCATTTCCGTTATCTTCAACTTTTGGATGTGGGAGCTTTTAAATGCCCAACACTTTGCTCCATACAATATAGTCAGTCGGATTGCCACTCTATAGAACTTACCTTTAAGCTTAGAAGACACTTTCTTATCACACAAGACTCTTGAAGCGAGCCTCCACTTCAACCACCCTGCATTAATACGGTGTGTGACATCCTCGTCAATCTCTCCATTCCCCTGAATCATAGACCCATGATACTTGAAACTATCCCGCTTCTAAGTGTCCTGAGAATCCATCTCAACTACCATGCCATCCACATGCGTCGAATCATTGAACTTACATCCCAAGTGATCCGTCTTGGTATTGCTCAACTTAAACCCTTTAGACTATAGGGTCTGCCGCCAAACCTCCAACTTATCAGTAACTGTTTCTCGAGTCTCATCTATAAGTACAACATAATCTACAAATAACATACACCAAGGCACCTCACCTTGAATACGCAGCATCAAAACATCCATCACCAAGGAAAATAAAATGGGCTAAGAGACGATCCCCAATACAACCCTATCAAAATAGGAAAGTGATCCAAATATCCTTCTACCATCATCACACGAGTCTTCGTTCCATCGTATATGTCCTAAATCGACCTAGTGTATGCCACAAGTGAATATGAACTGTACTTGCTTACTGTAAAGATATCATTTCCTACTTATGCATCATATGAACTGTACTTGCTTACTCCAATAAAAATCTTCTTATATTGGTTTTAGGTCCTATGGGGTAAAGTTAGGTAATTCTTAATACTAGAGATTATCATAATGGAAACTAATGTTCCATTTTAATCGTGCACTGCAGAGCATCTCCATCTTCAGTGCCGAATTCTGGAACAGCAAATAGTTTAATTCCGCTGCATCCTCAACCGCTTAATGTGATTCCCCTTAGCTGGTATATCTATGTACTGGCCCTCCGCTACCATACAGTTATCATGATTCATCGTCACCGAATATCAATGCCCGTTTAGTCTCAGTTGAAGTTAGTACAATTTCATCGTCCAAGCGTATTAACTCTTAGCAGCATGATGGGGTCTGCCTGCAATGGTTTTTTCTTAGCTTGTCCAGCCAGAGAGGAGCGGGACGATCTTATAAATCATGCTAATAGCGGGGTTGCCCTTACAGGATCAGCTTTGTTGGGAAAAGTTGGGCCACTCATTGGTTCAGCTGATATAGCTGAATCTGAAGATGCTTATGTATTCCGAGATTCACTTCCCGGTGTTGCAAGGGATGAAATGTAACACCCCGTAAAATTCGTGCATGGATTAACCTTCATAGAGTGCCCTTAGACTTAAAAACTTGAAATTTTTTGTGAGTGTAATGAGGACTTAGTGTCATTTTAGCTGGCAATCTTCGGGATACAACTTTTAAACCTTTCCGATATTCGTTTTTAGATTTTAAAGTTGCGTTACGATCGGGAAAGCTCATAGTACATCTCGGATAAGTTTTGAAATTTTTCGGAATGCATAAGGCTGCGTTTGGATTTCAAAACTGTAGAAAAACGCATAGCCTATTGCCCAGATTTCAGTATTTCTGGGTCAATTTCAAATGATCATAACTCCCTGTATATAATGAAATGTGTGAGCTATAATATATAAAACGAAATCTATTTGAGTCCTCTTTAAAATGAAGTTGGTTTCATCAAATTTGAATATATGAGTAAAAAGTTATAATCGATTTACTCCAGCCTATCAAACTGTCAACTGAGGGACAGATTTGACCTTAATTGTTCCTTAGGGGTATTTTGGTCATCCTCCACCCCTATATATACCACCAACACGGGATTTAATCCCTCAAACACCATAATACACATAGTTTTCCAAAATTGCTCAAGAATTCTCCTTAGGGTTTCAAAATAAAAACCCAAATAGTTCAAGATTCGACCGTAGGTTTTCGAAGATAATTACATATTCGGAATCACCAATCCGCAAGCTTCAAGAAACATCTATTAGCCTTGGAAATAGAGGTACGCGGGGTTTTTCCTAAATTCTCATGGGCCTAAAAAAAATCATGTTTTAGAATGGGGTTTTAAATTATGTATATATATTTATGTATAAGATGTTTTAACATCATTGTTTTGGTCTTTTGACCATCTCCAAAGCGATTTGACAGTTTATATACATGTATGAATGAATGTGTTTCAATTTTGAATACATGAACTTGCTAAAGACATTTGACCACCAGGTGTTTGATGAAATTTCTGCATGAATTGAACTTTATGTTTCGGAATATGAAATCCTTTACATCAGTTACATGTTTTGGTGGTCTAAACTATGTTTTGAATGAAAACTCTTGCTTAATACATTATGGCTCAGAAAAATCATGACTTGCAATGTCTTGGTATGACGATACCAATTCATATTAACGTCATATCAGACTCAGACTAACAGACATTTCAGACTTTCATGATTTTAGACATTCAGAATGTTGCATGTACAGAAAAGGTTAAAAATGGGCATACAGAGACGTTAGGTGGTCCCTCAAAGAGGGATTGAGTTCAATCGACTCATTGCCTAAAACCATGGTTTGCCGACCCGGGTATACTATTATGCGCTGACTTAAATGTCCTGTGGCGTATCAGACTCAGACACTCCAACCCTTACGGCACACTTGGGTTGGGGGCTTCCCCGCCGAGTCAATGGTAGATTCCATACAGCCCGTGGAATATCATACTTGTAGGGGAATACCACCTAACTCAGAAGTAAAACACAGATCATGATTTGAAATGAACAGAAAGGTTGCATATTTTTAGAAAAGTGCCCATGTAATTTTCAGAAACAGTTTTATACATGATGTCTTGATGAAAAATTGCTTTCACTTAATATATATATATATATATATATATATATATTTATATATATGTATGTTCCATTATACTATTTTTGGATTGCTTCGCGTGCTAGTACTTTTGTGCTGACTCCCCACCCCCCTCTTCCAGGTCCTGAGGCACAGTCTAGGGGTCCAGCTACTCAGTAGACATTCTTGGATTTGCAGACTTGATCTCGTAGTGGTGAGCCTTCTATTATTCGGAAGGCCTAATTATGTCTGACATTATCTTATTTATTATGATTTTGGTTTACTGGGGGCCTTGTCCCAGTTTCTTCTCAGACAGATGTTTGTGTTCTTAGTAGAGATTTCGCAGACTGATGTCAGATAGTATTATTCAGAAATGTTACAGAACTTGACCATGTATTCCGTACTCAGTTTTAATTCCGCATTTTATTATGATTACGAACGTTGTGCATGATAACCAGATAAAGAATGGGTGTTCTGAGCCTTCATGGTTCGGGATGCTCGTCACGGCTAGGGCCTAGTCTCGGGTCGTGACAAACTTGGTATCAGAGCACAGTTCATAGTCCCAGGGTGTCTGCGAAATTGCGTCAGGTAGAATCTTATTTATGGGTGTGTAGCGCGCCACACTTATAAGCAGGAGTCTACAAGACATTTAGGAATGTCTCTCTTTCTTCATGTTCTAGTTCGTGAAACAGAGTCAGAATGTTCCTCCTTCATACTCTAATTCGTGCTATGGTGACGTCCATACGAAAGTAAAATCATCCCAAATTCTTTCCTTACTCTGATGTTCTCAGACCCATCACATTTCTAGGGTGAATCAAGTGCAGAAGTTTAGAGTCTAAATGGTATTGTCCCTTCGGATCGCGTCATATAAGATCTTAAAATTGTGCAAGGACTTGAGAAGAGTCCTTTATTGCTTCAGAGTATATGGGTTCCAATGTGAACCTTGATCTTGACGAAATCGTGCTTTTCAGCCTTCTGTATTGAGTATATTCGGCCCTTTTCAGAAATTTATGTTGCAGATGTCATGCTTAAGGGAAAAGATGTGTAGTAGAAGTGTTGGAATTGTATTTTCACCCAAATAGTAGTATAAGTTAAAGTGTCGGTGTCATGACCTATTGGTAGCAAGTAGCGTGTGTGGATTGTATAATAATCTGTGGGGGAAATATTTGACTCAGATTTTTTTTTATCTATACAAAGTAAGATGTGTATTCTCAGATTATGGAATGTTGTGTGACAAGTTTCTATCTCTTGAAAATATTTTATCATCGTGTTGGTGAAACTAAAAAGTCTAGTGAAGCCGTGTGGGGCTCTTTCGATTCACTAGCATAGTTCCTTGTCATTCTTATTTTCTTGTTCAAACTACAAAAAAAATCAAAGTCTAGTAAAGTCGTGTGAGGCATATTTCGATTCACTAGCAATTTGTCATTCAACGTGTGGTTCTTATGTTGGTTGAATATATGTATAGCTGAATCTTTTTGCATGAGATAGAGTTGGTAATGAAGTGATTCGTCCTTGTGTGTTAGTTTATTAGTAGAAGACAGAGAAGGAGTTATTAGGCGAGGTGAATTGTCCTTGCTTGAAGTATGAAAATGGCCAGATTAGCCAGTAGGTTATAAGTATAGACTCATGGTTGTTGTGGATTTTGAAGGTAGTGTAAATGTACTCTTGGGTAAGTAATTGTGATGTGAGAAATAAGTATAAGTAGATACGATTGTACGGGGTTATAATATAAGGATAAAGTTGACCATGTCTATTATGAGGCTTTAACCCCCTTGACCCTCTTTTCATTGGTAGTTGTAAACTAGTGCTACTTGTGAGAAGGTATGTAGTAGATTTTTGAGATATTTGGGTAGAATGTCCCAATTTGATGGATTAGTATATTTATATTATGTTGCATTCTTCATTGGTGGTAAATGATTGATACTAAACTATAGGCTTGAATTTAAATGGTGTGGTGGTAAATAGTGGCACGAGTTTGATGATGCATGTTTTGTGGGATTAAATTAGTAGGCTTGATGTGCTGAAATAGTACATGCTAATGGATTATGATAAGGTTAATATTGTGGTTATGAAGTTCTAGTGCACTAGTGTTTCGTGATGTTTATTTCATAGTTTCCAAGTGAAAATTTCGTGTAAGGTTGGGTTGTAAATCATGCATAGCACTAGATATTAAGTTTGAACAGTTGATGTCCATGAAGGCGGATGTGAAGATTTCTTGGTTAATGAATACTAGTTGTATAGAAGTGATCTAATAGACTTAAACAGTGTATGCAATAGAGTAAGTTTATTTGATTCGTAGTGGTGTATGATATTGCATGTATGATGTAGAAGTATGCCTAAGGTGACATGAGGTTGTGGCATTTTTCTAAGGCTATTACTTGTTGTGCGTGGCTAGTGGTACCATTGAATTGTTAAGTGGAGAAAGACTAGTTAGATGGTACATGGTGATCTAAATAGCCATGTTAAGGTGTTTTGATTGATAGTGTTGGGCCTTTTGCGGTGATCTTGATTCTCATAGTAGAGGGATATAAATTTGGAGTCGCAATATTCGTATGCTCTATCGAAAGAGATATGGTTCATCAAAGGCTTGGTGATATCCATGTTAAGTGTTAGCATTTAAGCTTGACTTTTGAAGGTTAAACCGATAGAATAAGTGTGCAAGCATTATACTATGACTATTGGTGACTAGAGAAAGATAGTGTATCCCGGAAGGTAGTCATTCGGGCTAAGTTCTATGATATGCATGTATTGTTTATTTTTTCAGACCCTAGAGTGTAGTAAGTGTAGTTCAGTTAGAATATGGTAAAGGATCTCCCAAACTCTAGATGATGACTTAAAGCTAAGGGGGAGATGACAGAACGAATGACCAAGTAAGGCTCTCACATTCTAGTAGTGATGCAGTATTATTTAGAACATTAGAAAGTGAGGGTGAGACTCAACCCATTCTTATCTTAGTATTTTTCAGTGATCCCAATGCCTACTCAAGCTTTACGTTTCAGTTCCGTGATCATAGTTCGTGATTCCTGTATATGATAGAGAGTCACGTACTCTTCCAGTTCCAAGATAATGAGTTCTAGTTCATTCAAGTAGTCGGAATTACATTCCTTATGTTAGGAACTCTAGTTGAGGTCATGCAACTCATGACGCATGTACTCACTCTCTATAATGTGTTCAGTCCCATATAAAAATCTTCTCATGCTTCAGGGTCATATGTTTTAACCTTTTAGTGTCCTCCCTATGCAATGATAGTGGTGATGAAGTAAATGTTCTTGTTGATGGAAGATCATAGTACGTTTGTTTAGATAAGGCCATAAGTATGAAGTAAGATTTGGGGCCAATCTTTGATACATGTGATGTTTAGTGGAAAAGTTTTTGTGTGTATGTTTTTAGGATAGTGCGTGGGAGTTATATTGATAATAGTTTAGAAACTATGTGAAGTATGTATTTATGGGTATTTGCCTTGAAGTTAACATGTGGTTATAAATTAGGCTTGAATGACGTTTTGGGATTGTAGTGGAAGGTTGCAATATGCATTAGCGACTTCATATTAAGAGTTCACAGTAGTCATTAAAGTGGTAAGGCATGTTATGCTTAGAATGTGATCTTTAAAAGAGGTATAGAAGGTGACATCATATGGTTTAGAATAATAGCGTGGTGTAGCATGTTGTATTTTTGTGACATAGAGTTAGGCTTGATCGCGGGGTAAGGATTAAGCTATTTTAGACATTAGTAGAAAAATTTGTCAATGATCATATGAGAAATTTAAGCTGAATTGAATGAATATCTTATTTATAGGGAATAGTATAGTTAAGGGATATTCGGGAAGTGCACTAAGCCTGAAAGTAAGAAGTCGTATTACAAAAGGTCTGAACATTCTATCCTAATTTAGGAGTTATATGTCTATATTTCAGACTGCAGAGTAGAGTTAATGTTGTGATTTCCTCAGTTGGATGTCTTGTGTAATCCATACCCAAGATTCGTGGCTCCCTATTACTGTTAGAACTTCTTTAGAGAGAGTGTTGAAGAGATACTCCAGTTAAGTATGAAAGTCCAGCATAATTCAATCTGTATAGACAGTAAGTCAGTTTAACAGGCAGATTCGCATGACTTGTTTTCTCGTCTTTTCATTTATTCATGCTACCCGAAATCTCAAACATGCTACTATTCCAAGATAGAGTATACCAGTAGTTGCGAGTATAGCTCAGTTCATGTGTCATGCATTAGATTCAGATTCCAAATGTTCAGTTATGATTCAATTTGTAGGTGCCTAGTGCATCGCCTTAATTTTTTTTTCCGAGTATCTTAATGAATTGAGCATTCATAGAGGGACATAGTGTCCCAAGGGGGAGATACCTCATTCAGTTGCATGTATAGATTCTTATTACAAGCCTTGCACCAGTTATCATTGCGTAATCAGTCATACATTCATACGTTAGTCCAGTCAGATATGCGTGCATTAAAAATGCATGTTCAATAGAAAAAGTTCAGCTTATCAGTGTATTTAGTCCTGCGTTCATGAGAACAACTCAAGGACAGATCCATGCATCAGATATGCATGTTCATTATGAGAATTTAGCTTATGAATAGCTTCAGTCGTGTATTCCATGCATCAGATATGCGTGTCCGATATAAGAATTCAAAATATCAGTAGTTCCAGCCATATGGTCATGTTTCAAATCAATGTATTCTTTATTAAAGGACATGTCGTGTCCACGTTATTCTATATCTTTAAGGCTTCAACAAGTTCCTATCCATCATTCGAGGACGAATGATCCCAAGGGGGAGATAATTTAACACCCCGTAAAAGTCATGCATGGATTAGCCTTTAATAGAGTGCACTTAGACTTAAAAACTTGAAATTTTTTGTTAGTGTAATGAGGACTTAGTGTCATTTTAGCTGGCAATCTTCGGGATACAACTTTTCAACCTTTCCGATATTGGTTTTTAGATTTTCAAGTTGCGTTACGATCGGGCAAGCTCATAGTACATCTCGGATAAGTTTTGAAATTTTTCGGAAAGCATAATGCTGCGTTTGGATTTCAAAACTGTAGCAAAACGCATAGCTTATTGCCCAGTTTTCAGTATTTCTGGGTCAATTTCAAACGATCATAACTCCCTGTATATAATGAACTGTGTGAGCTATAATATATAAAATGAAATCTATTTGCGTTATCTTTAAAATGAAGTTGGTTTCATCCAATTTGAATATATGAGTAAAAAGTTATAATCGATTTACTCCAGCCTATCAAACTGTCAACTGAGGGACAGATTTGACCTTAATTGTTCCTTAGGGGTATTTTGGTCATCCTCCACCCCTATATATACCACCAACACGGGATTTAATCCCTCAAACACCATAATACACATACTTTTCCAAAATTGCTCAAGAATTCTCCTTAGGGTTTCAAAATAAAAACCCAAATAGTTCAAGATTCGACCGTAGGTTTTAAAAGATAATTACATATTCAGAATCACAAATCCGCGAGATTCAAGAAACATCTATTATCCTTGGAAATAGAGGTACGCGGGGTTTTTCCTAAATTCTCATGGGCATAAAAAAAATCATGTTTTAGAATGGGGTTTTAAATTATGTATATATATTTATGTATAAGATGTTTTAACATCATTGTTTTGGTCTTTTGACCATCTCCAAAGCGATTTGACAGTTTATATACATATATGAATGAATGTGTTTCAATTTTGAATACATGAACTTGCTAAAGACATTTGACCACCAGGTGTTTGATGAAATTTCTGCATGAATTGAACTTTAAGTTCGGAATATGAAATCCTTTACATCAGTTACATGTTTTGGTGGTCTAAACTATGTTTTGAATGAAAGCTCTTGCTTAATACATTATGGCTCAGAAAAATCATGACTTGCAATGTCTTGGTATGACGATACCAATTCAGACTAACGTCATATCAGACTCAGACTAACAGACATTTCAGACTTTCATGATTTTAGACATTCAGAATGTTGCATGTACAGAAAAGGTTAAAAATGGGCATACAGAGATGTTAGGTGGTTCCCGAAGAGGGCTTGAGTTCAAGCGACTCATTGCCTAAAACCGTGGTTTGCAGACCCGGGTATACTATTATGCGCTGACTTAAATGTCCTGTGGCGTATCAGACTCAGACACTCCAACCCTTGCGGCACACTTGGGTTGGGGGCTTCCCCGTCGAGTCAATGGCGGATTCCATACAGCCCGTGGAATATCAGATTTGTAGGGGAATACCACCTAACTCAGAAGTAAAATACAGATCTTGATTTGAAATGAACAGGCAGGTTACATGTTTTCAGAAAGTGCCCATGTATTTTTCGGAAACAGTTTTATACATGATGTCTTGATTAAAAATTGCTTTCACTTAATATATATATATATATATATATATATATATATGTTCCATTATACTATTTTTGAATTGCTTCGCGGGCCAGTACTTTTATGCTGACCCCCCCCCCCCCTCTTCCAGGTCCTGAGTCACAGTCTAGGGGTCCAGCTACTCAGTACACATTCTCAGATTTGCAGACTTAATCTTGCAGTGGTGAGCCTTCTATTATTCGGAAGGCCTAATTATGTCAGACATTATCTTATTTATTATGTTTTTGGTTTACTGGGGGCCTTGTCCCAGTTTCTTCTCAGACAGATGTTTGTGTTTTTAGTAGAGATTTCGCAGACTGATGTCAGCTAGTATTATTCAGAAATGTTGCAGAACTTGACCATGTATTCCGTACTCAGTTTCAATTCCGCATTTTATTATGATTACGAACGTTGTGCATGATAACCAGATAGAGAATGGGTGTTCCGGGCCTTCATGGTTCGGGATGCTCGTCGCGGCTAGGGCCTAGGCTCGGGTCGTGACATGAAAGTAAGTTTTACTTATGAGCAAGATTTCCTTAAGTTGAAAATCACCATATCTTGTCATAACTCTTACTGTCTTACAGCATATTTATAAGGTGATTTTCAACTTAAGAAAATCTTACTCATATGTAGAACTTACTTTCATCCCTAGCAACACCAGGAAGTGAAACACGGAATACATAAGCATCTTCAGATTCAGTTATATCAACTGAACCAATGAGTGGCCCAACCTTTCCTAACAAAGATGATCCAGTAAGGGAAACCCCACCATTAGCGTGATTTATAAGATTGTCCCACTCTCTCTGGATGGACAAGCAAAGAAAAAACTATTACAGGCTGACCCCCAGCATGCTGCAGAGAGTTGATATGCTTGGACGATGAAGTTAAACTAGCTTCAACTAAGACTGAACCAGCATTAATATCTAGTGTCGAAGAAGCATAATAACTGTATGGTAGCGGAGGGCCAGCATATGGATACCAGTTGATGGGGACACATTTAGCGGTTGAGGATGCAACGGAATTAAACTATTAGCTTCACCAGAATTCGGCATAGAAGACTGAGATGCTTTGCAATGCACGAGTAAAATGGAACATTAGTTTCCCTTATGATAATCTATAGTATTAAGAAATACCTAACTTGACTACGTAGGACCTAAAACCAATGTAAGAAGAGCTTCATTGGGGTAAGCGAGTACAGTTCATATGATGCACAAGTAGGAAATAATTAGGAATGACATGGAGGGGTTATAATTTATGAAGGATATGACCCTTGATAGAAAGGTGTAAAGGACGTGAATTAGGGTAGAGGGTTTGGGTAGGAGTGCGTCCATAATAGTAGGGAGGACTGCGTTGTTTGTATCTGCGCATACAGTTTCTTGTTCATAGTGTTCTGCTCATGTTTGTGATCTTGAATAGATAGTGTCTATCCCATTTTGTGTTTATTTTTATATTTTTATTTGTTATACTGTTATCTATCTTGAGCCGAGGGTCTATCAAAAACCTTCTACTTGATCATAGATAGTGATATGAACTGTGTACACTTTACCATCCCCAAACCCCACGTAGTGGGAATACACTGGGTATTCTTCTTGTTGTATAATCAATAGCTACTATGTGTGGAGAGTAGTAGTGTTTCCCTCTTTCTCAGCAAATTCTTCTTCATCCTCAGTGAAATCAATCCATAATAGTTTCTTGCTCTGATGGCCCTGGGTGAATAGTTCGTCACAATTGAAAAAAGATTCCCTCAAGTCACCTTTCCTCCATTTTAGATTTGATCATCACAAATCTAACATGTTGTTGAGGTGAGAATTAGACGTCTTTGACATGCCAACGTCTAACATTTATGAACAAATGGATTGCTCCTTGCGTTCATAAAGTCGAGATAAACTCATCGTCGTAGCCAAATCTGAAGGATTATGGAATTCAATCTCAATTTCTACATTATCAGCAAGACCGCAATATAAAAATTTTTATGACTCTGGCCGTGAAACTAACAACTCAAACTTTTCTTGGTAATCTAACACAGACTCAATCTAGGGAAATTTTGTCAATTCGCCCAACTTCTGACTTTTAATTGGTAGCCCAAAACGAAGGTTACAATGGCGTTTGAATTCACTCCAAGACAGTTGACGCATATCTGTCTCTAGTTGAAGATACCAAAGTTGTGAATTCCTTTCCAAATGAAAAGAAACAAGTTCAACCTTTTATTCTTCTAGAATTTGTTCGTGTCGGAAAAAGTGCTCACATCTGTTTAACCATCCCAAAGGGTCCTCATCGCCATTAAATCGTGGGAAATCCAACTTTGTATGTCGAGGAATGATGGAACTTACTCCTTCATATCTTGACCCTTTGGTCACTCTAGTCTTACCCTTCCATCCTCGATTTTGACTAATATGTTCAGATGATTCAGAATTGACTTTCGAATTTACTAAACCCTTTGAGTTCATCCAAGCGAGCATCTATTTCTTCTTGTCTGACTAAATTGGCAGGACGTACTTTTTGGAACAAGTTAACCAAGTCAATTGATGTTGAATATGATCTCCTGTAACTCCCTAAGCTGATACCAAGTTACGATCCACAGATATGGATCTAGTTATGGGACATTGTAAGATGGAATCTGATGTTTTATTTCTACGAACTATGGGGCTGGTTCGTTAAGAGAGAACCTACAATATCTTGGGTTAAAAGTACTCAAAAATTGAAATATTTTTTGCTTACCTTTCCATTAAAATGAAATAAATTGAAATGCAATTAGTGGATTAGCCACCTCCTTAATCACAAGGAAATAACTTGCTACAACCACTGAAATGAGAAAGTGAAGGAATACCTCCTTACTGTTGTTCACAGAGAATTAAAAACATCATAATTAATAGATAAGTTATACTAATAACAGCCGGAGAAAAATAGGAAAACATAATTAATAGCTGAACTTTCTGATTTAATTTTCCAACAGTAAACTGTTGATAGACTAAAAAGGTGTGCTAACATGAAAGTAGTAGTAATTCCCTCTTTTTTAGCAAATTCTTAGTCATCGTCAATGAAATCAATCCAGAATAATTTCTTGCAGTAATGGCCCCGAATGAATAGTTCGCCACAATTAAAATAGTCCCTTAAGTCGCTTTCCTTCATTTCAGATTTGGCTAGTTTCTTCACAAATCTAGGATGTTTAGGTGATAGATCTATGGTCTCTGACCTACCATCATCTAACAATTGAGAACAAATGGCTTGTTCCTTGCTTTCATAAAGTCGAGATAAATTCATCACCGTAGCCAAATCTGGAGGATTTTGTAATTCAACTGAAATTATTATCAACAAGACCGCTGATATAAAGTTCAATTTTTTCTGACCATGTGAGTGTACCAGCCGCGAAACTAGTTGCCCAAACTTTTCTAGGTAAATTGCCACAGACCCAATCTAGTGCAACATTGCCAATTTGCCCAACTTCTGACTTCTGCTTGGTGGCCCAAAACGAAGGTTACAATGGCATTTGCATTCATTCCAAAACAGTTGATGCCTATCTGTTTCTAGTTGAAGAAACCAAATTTGTGCACTCCCTTCCAAATGAAAAGAAGCAAGTTCAACCTTTTCTTCTTCTAGAGTTGTTGGTGTCGAAAAAAGTATTCACATCTGTTCAACCATCCCAAAGGGTCCTCATGCCATTAAATCGTGGGAAATCAAACTTGTTATGTCGAAGAATGATGGAACTTCCTTCTTCAGATCTTGACCCTCCTGCCACTCTAGATTTACCCTTCCAACCTCGATTCTGACTGTAATAGTCAGATGATTTAGAATCGACTTACGAATTTGCTAAATCCTTTGTGGGTTCACCCAAGCAAGCATTTATTGCTTCTTGTCGGGCTAAATTGGCAGCATGCTATTCTTGGAACAAGTTTACCAATTGTGCCAATTGATGTTGAATTTAATCTCCCATAACTCCCGAATCTGATACCAAATTGTTATGGTTCAAGATATGGATCTATTTATAGGACGTTGGAAGCCAAAATATAATGTTGTCTTTCTAGGGCCTATGGCGTTGGTTCACTAAGAGAGAACCTACAACCTCTTGAGTTCAAGTACTCAAAAACTGAAATATTTTCTAGTTACCTTCACATTAAAGTCAAATAAATGTAAATACAATTGGTGGATGAACCACCCCTCTAATAACAAGGAAATAACTTCCTATAACTGCTAAAATAAGAAAGTGGAGGACTAACCTCCTTACTGATGCCTACAGAGAATTGACATCATAATTAATAGATAAATCATACCAAAAACTGTCTAAGAAAAATAGAAGAATATAATTAATAATTGCTAAGATAATTTACATTCTGATTTAATTTTCCAATGAATAAATTTCACTTATGGTCACGTAACTTTGTGTCTATTACATAAAAATTATTATTCTTTCATTCATTTCATCCATGGTTATTTAACTTTGCTCCGGTCATCACAAAAGTCACTATGGCCGGATTTTGTAATAATTCCACCGGAAAAATGATGTGGCAACCTTAATTAGTTCTTAATTTTAATTTAAGAGAATATAGTACTTCAACCATATCTTTGTCCCATTTTATATGTGCCCAACTCAATTATCCTTATGAATTATATAGCAAAAAAATATCCATTTCTTAATAGATTAGGCTACCTAGTGATTCATAGAAAAAAAATTGATTGATATTTTTATGAAATTAAACTAAAATTTATAAAAATGAGGAGAAAATAGAACAACATAACAAGTCTGAAATAAAAATAAAACATTTCATAAATGTAAACGCCTATAAATTACATTTCATAAATTACATTAATTAAATAAATAAATTTAAATAATTGTTTTTAATAATAATAAATAAAAATGAACAGGGACAGTACATTTTCAATTTGAAGTTTACACTCTTAAAATATTATTAATAAATATAAAATTATTTTTATCATAATATTCATATTAATTGATGTATAAGTTTAAGTTTGAGGGAATAATTAAGAGAATAAATAGTTATTTTGATTATACAACAACAAACCTAGTGTATTCCCACCTGGTGGGGTCTGGGGGGGGTAAGATGTACGCAGTCCATACCTCTACCTCTAAAGAAGTAGAAAGGCTGTTTCCGATAGACCCCCGGCTCAAGACACAAGATACCAGGCAAATACATATTAAAGCACCGAACAAGGTTACAAGACAACATAACATAAATAACATAACATAAATAACATAAATACGGCAGCCATAAATAGAAAGAAACAGAGGAAAGCACCCAGCCTCTTACTAAAACAAGGAGCACGGAATCATAACAAGAATACTACCCCCAACAAGTAAAACCCTACACTAGCGACCCAAACTGGCCCTAGTCTTCTGCCCTAATTCGCGTCGTCCAGACCTTCCTATCTAGGGTCATGTCCTCGGTGAGCTGCAACTGCTCCATATCCCGCCTAATCACCTCACCCCAATACTTCTTCGACCTACCCCTACCCCGCCTAAAACCATCCAACGCTAGTCTCTCACACCTACGAACTGGGGCATCCATGCCCCTCCTCTTCACGTGTCCGAACCAGCACAATCGGACTTCCCGCATCTTGCACTCCACTGGAGTCACACCAACCTTCTCCCTGATAGTCTCATTCCGAACTCTATCCCCCCTAGTCAGCCCACACATCCAGCGCAACATCCGCATCTCTGCCACACATCCAGCGCAACATTCGCATCTCTGAAGAATAAAATATGAAAAAACTTTAAAATTAATATATTAAATTAAAAATAAAAGTAAGAAGTATTTTTAATATAATAAATAAATAAAAACAAGCAAAACACTATCAAGAATTTTCTTTTAAATAGAGAAAGGGGGAGGAAATTGAGGGCCTAGGGAAGAAGCATATATCGGCAGCTAGAAAGCGTGAAGGTGGGAGCGAGGATTGGTTGGAGAAGGAGGCATCATATTTTACTTTGTGATCATATAACAAAGCTTATCCTTGCTAAACAAATTTAAAATGTGATTTTATCAAGCCAAAATCCATAGATAAATAAAGCTGGACAAACACAGTCAAATTGAACACTTGTTATCAAAATTGAATTTTGTGTAATAGACACACATGAATGTAATTTACAAAATATTTTATTTTTATTTCAGACTTGTTATGTTATTCTATTTTCTCCTTATTTTTATAAATTTTAGTTTAATTTCATAAAAATATCAATCAATTTTTTTTCTATGAATCACTAGGTAGCCTAATCTATTAAGAAATTGATATTTGTTTATTATATAATTCATAAGGATAATTGAGTTGGGCTCATATAAAATGGGTCAAAGATATGGTAGTGTATTATATTCTCTTAAATTAAAATTATGAATTAATTAAGGTTTCCACGCCATTTTTCCGGTGAGATTATTACAAAATCCGGTCATAGTAACTTATGTGATGGCCGGAGCAAAGTTAAATGACCATAGATAAAATGAATAAAAGAAAAATAACTTTTGTGTAATAGACACAAAGTGAAGTGACCATGAGTGAAATTTACTCATTTTCCAATAGTAAACTGTTGATACACTAAAAGAGTATGCTAACAGCTTCCCACTACCCCACTTTGATGGAGAGTGGGAGTGATGTGTTAATTAACAGTTGGTCCTCTTTGTGTGTTTAAGAAGAATGGCATAACTCAATCCATATTTGTTCCGTAAGAACACGCTAAGAAAAAGGAAGAGAAATTGTTTTTCTTAAGATACAAATCAAGTACTTTCGCTTAATTCGGGTCAAAAAGAAAGCTATGGTGACTTCGAGTTTGTTTCTTGGCAAACTTATTGATAATCGAATTGTATGTGAAAATCGTTAAGTTCTATGATTCTGAAATCATTAACCCTTACATAGACAATACACGATTGGCGCTCAACATCGGGTTAATAATGATTGAGATGGTCCTAACACTAATCAATGATTTGGGACTCAACAGTGCCCAGTATCCTTTCCCTTCCCAGTTGCACCCAAGGGTGTGACTTAGTAGTGAATGAAGTGGGTTGGAACCTGATATCTCAAGCAAATCCATTAGAGACAAAAAACACAACGAGATTCTTCCCATCTATCCTAGTCTTAGTAGTTGTTGTTGGTGGGAGGTGACACCTATCCTATTGATTTAGTCGAGGTGAACGAAAGCTAGCCCGGATACCACGAATATCCAAAAAAAGGTACACTTTTCCTAATGCAGAAAAATACACAGAACAAGGCTATCCAATAAAAAACAAAAAAAGCACCAACATTGAATCAGCCATACATTCTTGGACAGTTTTCAAAAATAAAATGTCAAATCGCAAGAAAACTCTTTTGGATATTCCACATAAAGCGCATAGCTATATGCCAAGATTTCATCTTCCAACATACCCTTGAATGGACTTGCTAAAAATTAGCTATAAGAAAATAACTGTGTATCTGAAAAAATGGTTACGTTCAGCATTTACAGAAGTGCCCAGAAGCACTCAAAAATATGTATTAAAAAAAAAACTGACTAAGGTCTATTAAAAAAATAGCTAATTTTGGGTTTACATTATCTTGTATAAAAAATGAAAGATAAACTCAACAGTTCTGTTATATATAAATGAAAAATAAAGGGTGAAGATGGTTCAAGCACCTCAAAGGCAAATCCATGGAAAAAAAAAAGATGGGAAATTCAACTGATATGCAGAAAAGCGTAAAGCTCTAAAAATCTTGGTATATCTGGAAATTTATTTGAAATTATTTTTGATGTGAAGTTGGTTGCTTTTATGTTTCTAGGGATTTTCTAGTGTTGAAGGCCCTTTACTCCTTACTGACCTGGACCTTTTGTTCTTTGAAAAATAGAGTGAAATTACAAAAATAGTCCCTGTCATTTAGGATGTTTTTCTTTTTTTTCTTTTTTTTCTTTTTTTTCTTTTTTAAGGCTTAATAACATATTAATTGACACCAACGGATAAGAGTTGATTGTCGGCGATGACTTGGTGAAAGAAATCTATGAGAGAAGGTTCTTGAAATGAGTTGCAATCAATGCGGAACCAATCCCTTAAACTTGACGACAATTTTCATTTAGACATTTCGAATTACTAAGAGTTTTCAATATGACCAATAGAAAAGTTTCCAAAAGGGACAAAAGTCCGATCAAGTTCAGCAAAAACATCTACAAACATATTGCATATATTCACATATGCACATCTCTGATCTATCCACTTTGTTATATCCACACTGAGTTCAAGGCTGACAACTCTTCAGACCAAGCAAAAAGTTTGTAAGACCAAATATTTATTCCCATGGTCTTGATCTCACAAGTGATAAACATTTACATGGATATTATAATTAATGGAATCCTCTCAAATACATCTTAACAAAAAAAAGTTTCATATTTCTGGCATAATAAAAGTACTCTAACGCGGAAAGCGTGGCATCTAGGGGAATCATATCATTATTAAAAGTAGTTCATCAATCAATGCATACCAAATTGCTACCATTCCTGAGAGGGATCTATTTTATTAGTGCTCATGAAACTAAGAAAATTTTCACCAAATAGGAACCAACAAGAATGATAAAACAGGTTCGGACCTTACATCAAGGACACTTTACTGAAAAAGGTGCACGAGAGTGCTTGCGCAAAACTACTCTTATCCAACGAAAAATGCAGCAGTAGCAAAATTTGTGTGCAGAAAACATGAATAGATTAAGCACTTACTAACTGATTTATTCAGAAACAACTCATACATAGCTTTCTTCCACAGCTTTTACACTTCGCTATTATTGTACTAACCAAAATTCCACTTACAAAGGACCATAAATCAACTGTTTCAAGTATAGACATACAAGAATAAAAAGAGTGTATTACATCACATCCTCACTAACTACTCCCTCTATTTCAATTTATTTTTCTCATTGTCTCTTCCCTTTTTAATGGACTCTTTAATTCTAAATTTTCACGTGATATATGTAACATCACAAAATTAAAGAATATTTTGGTACATTCCACATATTTTAGTTTAACACCATTAGATTCAAAAGTCAGTCTTCAATTTTTTTGAACTCTGTGTCTAAGTTAAAACTAGACAAACAAATTGAAACAATCTTTGTGTCTAAGTCAAAACTACACAATGATATTGGAACAATCTCTTTGTCTATGTCAAAACTACACAAAGATATTGAAACAATCTCTGCGTCTAAGTCAAAACTACATAAAGATATTGAAACAATCTCTATGTCTAAGTCAAAACTTGACGAACATATTGAAACAAAGTGATGAAATTGCATCTTAACAATGACTGAATATAAATGTGTAAAAATACTAAAGAAAGGAGGCGACGGAAACATTGATCCAAGTAGAACTCATCAGTAAATGGTGCAACACAAATCGGGTTCGGATCGGCGTACGGTAGCTCCGCTGCGTTTCCTCCGTCTTCAGCCATGGACACAACTGTCAAATTCGGAAACGTTGCAAGACAACTCCCAATTTCTTTTCTGTCGCTACATACACTAAGAAAATATTTACTGTCTATCACAATAACAAAAAAAAAAAAAAAAAAAATCTAAATTTAACAATTACTATAATATGTTCATATTACATAAATAATTTACTTTTAATGCAAAGTGCATATGTTTTTACGTAACAAACATAATATAATTTAAAGTACTTATGATACATTTATATTACATACATAATATATTTTTAATATACATTACATTTGATATAGATGGTAATAAATAAAAAGTATTTTTATAAACAGTAGTTATATATCAAACGATAAATGACAATGCATTCCATTTTATGTGACGGCATGAATTTCAAAAAAATGAAAAAAAAAATTGTATTTGCAAAATTTAAGTATGATACTATGTCATCATATTTTTCTAATAAAAAATATACATTTAGTAGACGTTTGACCATAAAAACTAATTTTTTTTTGAAGTTGGAGTTGTGTTTGGCCATGTCTTTTTTGAATTTTTTTTTTTTTTGACTTTAAAAAAAATAAATTAAAATATGATTTTATGCCCCAACTTTTACAAACTATCAAAATCACCCAACTAAAATTTACATACTAACGGGAAAATAACACAATTAGACACTTTTATAAATACTAGTTTAGGTGTATGCGCCTTACGCGTGTACCTCACTTTAATGAGTTCAAACATTACATTAAATAGGATATTTGTTTAAATAATAAAGATGAATATAATAATTAAATTTAATATCTTTTGAATATGTAAAGATGGAGAATTTATTTATTAAATCTCATCTTTACGAAAAATATTTTTAAAAGTTGATCGACATTCATCTACTATCTGTAAATTGCAACAAAATAATACAATGATAAAAACATCAAAATAACATAATTAAATCTAATCTTTACACACAAATGAAATATTGTGAGTCAATCAACTTTTCTTAAAAGGTACTTAAAGTTACTAGGGGGTTTAGGCCACAGGTGACAAAAGAGTTTTAAAATGAGGAGTAGGTGACACAAGTCTTAATAATTGAGTAGAGGTGACAATTACTTCATTATGGTTTAAGAAAGTTTGAAAAATTTCAAAATAACCCAAAAGTTTTTAAATTTATACTTTGATTCAAATGCTAGTTAATATATAACGGGGAACGAAGGGAAAAAAAATGTCTTTTTCTCTCTCCTCATCCGTTTTTATTTTCTCTCTCTTCGCGATATTTATTGTTCATTATTGTTGCTGCTTTATTCATTGTCTTCTGATTCGTTATCATCATCTTATACTTCATTATCAACTTCATATTCTTCTGGTTGACCATTATTGTTGTTTTTGTTACCCCAACTGTAGCTCTTTGACCAAATTCCTATGTCAAATTTTGTTCGTAAATCACTTTCAACTTTGGAATTTACTTGAGAGGAGACTTTGGTAAGTTAGATTATGTTTTTTAGTTGAATTTGGGTAATTGCTAGTCTGTTGTTTTTTCAACAATAGTTTGCACACGAACATGAAGGCAATACAAGAGCAATCTGTTTAAACAGATCCATTATCTGTGGCACCAGATTAATGTTCTATTTTAACAGTAGACTCATGTTGGATTATGTTTAAGGGTTCTAGGTGCCCGTAATATGATTACGAATCGAATAGATGGGTATTCTGTTGCACCAGATTAGTAATCTGTTTCAACAGATAAATAATCTGTTGCACTAGATTAATAATCTGTTTCAACAGATAAATAATTTGTTTCATTAGATTACTAATATGTTTCGAACAACAAAATACAGCTCCTGTCACACCCAAAACCTAACAGATAACTCATATGTTCTTGCTATTGATAGTGGAATCAAATTATTCCTTAATTGTCGACATGTCATTCGTTAAGAAATAGAAATAGACAACACGAAAATTAAATAAGGAATGAAAAGTCAAGTGCATCAAACATAATTTTTTATAAAACAAACAAAAAAATACATAGATAATAGAAAAAAAAAGCTTAATTATTATTATCATCATTATTAACATCATTATTATTTGTATGGCCAGCCGGCCAATCTTCAAAGGCTAGCAGCAGTGCCCTCTGCAGCTTGCGGATCTCCCGCAGCATCCTTACTCTGACAACGGCCAACTACCAATGCAGGTCATGAACCTCCTTCTACAGTTCCCTCATGGCGTCTCGCAAAATAGCGACATCCCACACAGAATCAGCCATATCTAAAAAACGCATAAGTTGACAAAACACACACACGTAAACACTAAAGTAAAGAAAAGAAAGAATAGAATGTAATGTAATGTAATACAATGTATATTTACACAAAAATTAGGAAAAAAAACTAATTAGAGACTGTGAAAATCTATCAAGTCCTTGAAGAGAAAGTAGTTGAAGGTGTAACAAGAGCGAGGAATAAATAGTGTGTAGTAGAACGAACGATTGAGTAAGGAGGGACCTATTTATAGAGGATTAAACTTGAATGAGTTAGGCAAAAAATTGCAACTATTCACCTCCATTTATTAATGACATTCTTGATTACTGTAAAAAGTTATGACTTAATTAAATTAATCAATATTATGATAAGTCATGACTTTTCAGCTTTATTATTATTAATAATTAGTTTTTTTCAGTAATAACAACTTTTTAATTTTACCAAATATACTTTTATGTTTTTCTATTGCCAAAAAATAAGGCAATGTTTGTTAAGTCTTACCATATATATTTTAAACTCATGATCCCATATATTTTAGGACATAATATTATAAATATAATTAAATAATAATTTTAAAAAATAGTGAAAAGATGATTTTGTCTAAAGGAGAAACTTTTAATGAAGGGTAAAACGTTCGAATCACTTTTCTAAGGGTCTTCACACTTTTAGTATATTATAGATAATTACATATACATGGTTATATTTAATGAATTTCAATTATGAGATATATAAAATTTACATTAATAGCCGTTTTCTCATATTTGAAAATTTTAATATGGATGTTATATTAACAGATCACTGTTTTGTATTTTTTAGGTAACAAATATTATCTTTCTAATAATTTTTTTTTAGGAATTTATTTTCTTTATTTCCCGTTCCTAAAAAATTGGAAAATGATGAGTTGTTAATAAAATTTAAGGTATTGCTAATTTATTTCTTTAATTTTTTAGCATATATATGGTATAAACTATTTATATTTGAATAGTATAATAAAGATGTACACAATATAATATATATAATCAAATTAAAAATTATAATAATTTGTGGCAGTGGTAAACTAATCTGCTACAACTTTATTAATTTCATAAATATAGAAAACGATTATCCATTATTAAGTACATGACTATAATTCCTTAAACATCCATAGCACAACAGAAAAATTATTATTATTATTATTATATTATAGTAATTAGGATCATTAGCAGTAAAATAATGTCTTAAATAAGAGAGAAAAATTAAATAAGGGCAAAAAATAATGATGAGAGAGAAAAAGAGATATATATTAATTGGGATAGCATTAAGTTTGAAATTATAATTATCTTATTCTTTAAAACTGCTATATACGTAATATTGAAAAAGTAGTGTTATTATGAGAGTTTTATATAAAAATTTAAAAGATTGAGATTATATGTAATAATAATAAAAGTCAGAATTGGAGTTGAAAAATTGTGAAAACACTAAAAACCTGTTTTCCCTTTTCAGAAAAAAATTTTGAAATTATTTTTCGAATTTTCATGATCAAACACCACAATTTTCAACTCCAGAAAAAAAATTCGTAAAAAAGGGAAAAAATTTCATGACCAAACGGGCTCTTAGTCTTGCATTCTTAGATTTTATAGTTTTCATGCATTCATGCTCAGTTATCGCATGTTATTCAGTTAGTCCTTATCTCATAGGCACAGTACTCCACATTTTTAGTCAAGTTATTCAGACTAAGTTCAGTTCAATATTTCATGATCAGTATTCAGCCATCAGTTATTCAATGTTCGGATATCAGTAGTTCGTATTCTGATATCAACTACTCAGTATATAGGAGCTAGTTATCCCCTTTCTTAGATTTCAATCATTTTGTCACCCAGGCATCAGTTATTCAAGTAATCAGATCAGCTCCGTACATGTATGTTTGATTTTGTATGTTTGTGTGTCCATGCTTTATCATATCCTAGCTTCAGTTCTACGTGATTTACCAGCTTATCAAACTATGTTTATTACTCATGTTTTAAGATATTTTAGCTTCAGTTTACTTCAGCCTCTTGGTGAGTTTATTACACTTAGCATGCATGTATTAAGATTGCGTATGAAATCAGTTTTACTTAGTGCATTCACCCCTACATACTTAGTGCATCCCATAAGTGCTGATCCACATATACGTCTATGTGCTACATTGTCTCATAATGTAGGTACAAGTTATAGCCTTGGCATCATAATCAAATAGTTACAGTTCCATCCAACAGGTGATGAGCTCTCCTATTTCGGGGACTTCAGTCAGATTGTTCATGTACTTGACTTTATTACTCATATATGTTAATTAATGGTATCTTGGGTCACGTCCTATCTATCTATATAGGCTTCATAGATGTCAATCAGAATCAGTCATGTAATTTCTGTTTCTTCCTTTAGATTTATCAGATTTTAAAACTTTATCAGTTACATACTATTTTAGATTTTCAGTATGATTATATTTTCGCACAACAAAACTTGTTATTTAATTTACTATAATTCAATTGCTTAACAGTATGCCAGTTCATGGGTTAACTTAGGATCACTTGTGGTTTCTAGCACCATGTGACATCTAGGGTGTACTCTCGGAGCGTTACAAACTTTGTATCAGAGCATAGAGTTCAAATATCCTAGGGTGTCTATGAAGATGTGTCTAGTAGAGTTTTGCAGAACGGTACGGAGACATATATACTTTTCTTTGAGAGGCTACAGGATATTTAAGAAATGTTTCCCTTCTTTTATGTCTTAGATCGTGCAGTAGTAGTGTTCCCTCATACCTGCTTACATTAATTTATTCATTACAACTCCGCCTTATTCTTGATGCAATAGAAATAGTCAAGCTCAGAGATTTCTCAGCCAGTCCCCACAGACAGTTATGGAATTGCACGTAGGCTAAAAAGTATCCCCAGCAGTGCTTTTAAGTTTTGAAGTTTGAAGGACTTCATTCATGTTTATGAAAATTGTGCACTAAGCCAAAGTCAGATACACTTTCAGATCCCTTCTCAATATCCTTTGATAGCATGTGACCTAGAGTTAGAAGTATGAACCCAGAAGTTTAGTAGTAGTAGAGTTGAGATAGTGTTATTTGGATTAAACAGATTATGTATTGATGGAGCTAGTTGTTTGAAAAGTGAATCAATCGGCTTGAAGCAGTGTACGCAAGAATTTATGTATGTTGACACGAAATTATATGTTGTTGATGTTGGGTATATTGGTGTGATGGTAATTTTCATGGTTTGAATGTGATGTTAGTAGGCTATGAAGGAAGTATTAGCAGTGGATTTTACACTTTCATTGTAGTCTTTCAGGGTGAAATTATCTATGTGTATTGTTACATATCGGACTCTAAAGTAATATAGTTGTAGTTCAGCTTAGAGTTATAAAAAGGGTCCACGGACTTAGAATGATGGCTTGAACTAACTGGGAGATGATAGAACAAGTAACCAAGTCAAGCTCTCGGATTCTAATAGTGATGCCAGTATGTTGTAGAACAGCAGTTAGGGAGGATGATGCCTAACCCATTCTCATCTCAATGTAAAGTTTTTCAGTCATCACGATATTTACTCATGCCTTACATGTCAGTTCCATGATTATAGTTCATATTCATGCACAAAATAAAGAATCATGTACTCTCCCAGTTTCTATATGAGGAGTTTCAGTTCATTCAGCAGTATGAATCATGTTCCATAATTTTATGAACTCCAAACTCAGGTCATGCAGCTCATGACTCATGCACTCATGCTTTACAGAATGTTTAGTTCCAAAACTCATGCTACACTCTTAATGATTAGCGAAATTCAAATTATGTCATGTATGTCCTCAGTTTAGACCTCTTTGATGAATTCATGTCATTTATACTCTATTCCTCAAGCATCATTAGCTGCTGCAAAGCATTAAAACTTAAAAGTCAGTATTATTTAACACAAACAACGAACAAATATACTTCACCAACTCTTGTTTCTTCTTTCAGCAGACTCTGCTACCATACTGTCACTTGCTGGATAAATCACACAGTGATTTCTCTTTTCTACAAATATTGGTCCACCAATGAAATGTGGCATTTTGTTTGGTCAGTTTATGATACAACATTATTTCTGTTTAATAGAATCTAGAAGTTGAACTAACACTATTTCCATATATATGAAAGAAGCATCATAATACTACTTCGGCAAAGAATATCACGTGAAAGGCCTTATTTTTTAATTCTTTCTTTAATTCAGGCAAAAAATGAATCATAGTATTCCATGTGGTCAGCCGAGTTCTTTGTTTTCCTTCATTGTTCAGGTTTTTGATATTTTTGTTGATGAGCATTATGTGTCATACTAGGCACGGGTCGTGTCAACATGGGCCCTATATATACATTTCTCTTTTGATCTCAACTTATATGATACAAATAATCTTGAAGTCAAGCAAATTCTTATCGTATTTTAAATATATCTTAATTATTATATTTATTATAATATTTTTTACGTAATTTTTACATAACATATGTTACTCTCTGTCCAACTTATGTAGCACAAATAAAATATTGTGAGTCAATCAACTTTTCTTAAAAGGTACTTAAAGTTACTAGGGGGTTTTGGCCACAGGTGACAAACGAGTTTTAAAATGAGGAGTAGGTAACCCAAGTCTTAATAATTGAGTAGAGGTGACAATTACTTCATTATGGTTTAAGAAAGTTTGGAAAATTTCAAAATAACCCAAAATTTTTTAAATTTATACTTTGATTCAAATTCTAGTTAATATATAACGGGGAACGTAAGGAAAAAAAATGTCTTTTTCTCTCTCCTCATCCGTTTTTATTTTCTCTCTCTTCGCGATATTTGTTGTTCATTATTGCTGCTGCTTTATTCATCGTCTTCTGATTCATTATCATCATCTTATACTTCATTATCAACTTCATATTCTTCTGGTTGACCATTGTTGTTGTTGTTGTTACCCCAACTGCAGCTCTTTGACCAAATTCCTATGTCAAATTTTGTTCGTAAATCACTTTCAACTTTGGAATTTACTTGAGAGGAGACTTTGGTAAGTTAGATTATTCTTTTTAGTTGAATTTGGGTAATTGCTAGTCTGTTGTTTTTTCAACAATAGTTTGCACACGAACATGAAGGCAATACAAGAGCAATCTGTTTAAACAGATCCATTATCTGTGGCACCAGATTAATGTTCTATTTTAACAGTAGACTCATGTTGGATTATGTTTAAGGGTTTTAGGTTCCCGTAATATGATTACGAATCGAATAGATGGGTATTCTGTTGCACTAGATTAGTAATCTGTTTCAACAGATAAATAATCTGTTGCACTAGATTAATAATCTGTTTCAACAGATAAATAATTTGTTTCATTAGATTACTAATATGTTTCAAACAACAAAATACAGCTCCTGTCACACCCAAAACCTAACAGATAACTCATATGTTCTTGCTATTGATAGTGGAATCAAATTATTCCTTAATTGTCGACATGTCATTCGTTAAGAAATGGAAATAGACAACACGAAAATTAAATAAGGAATGAAAAGTCAAGTGCATCAAACATAATTTTTTATAAAACAAACAAAAAAATACATAGATAATAAAAAAAAAAGCTTAATTATTATTATCATCATTATTAACATCATTATTATTTGTATGGCCAGCCGGCCAATCTTCAAAGGGTAGCAGCAGTGCCCTCTGCAGCTTGCGGATCTCCCGCAGCATCCTTACTCTGACGACGGCCAACTACCAATGCAGGTCATGAACCTCCTTCTACAGTTTCCTCATGGCGTCTCGCAAAATAGCGACACCCCACACAGAATCCATATCTAAAAAACGCATAAGTTGACAAAACACACACACGTAAACACTAAAGTAAAGAAAAGAAAGAATAGAATGTAATGTAATGTAATACAATGTATATTTACACAAAAATTAGGAAAAAAACTAATTAGAGACTGGAAAAATCTATCAAGTCCTTGAAGACAAAGTAGTTGAAGGTGTAACAAGAGCGAGGAATAAATAGTGTGTAGTAGAACGAACGATTGAGTAAGGAGGGACCTATTTATAGAGGATTGAACTTGAATGAGTTAGGCAAAAAATTGCAACTATTCACCTCCATTTATTAATGACATTCTTGATTACTGTAAAAAGTTATGACTTTATTAAATTAATCAATATTATGATAAGTCATGACTTTTCAGCTTTATTATTATTAATAATTTTTTTTTTCAGGAACTGTTTTTTTTGCACTCTTTTGGACAACAGATAATATATCTGTTGCATTAGATAAATATATCTATTGCATCAGATAAATCATCTGTTACAACAGATATATCATGATTTGTAACAAATAGATAACCTGTTGCATAAGATAATATATCTGTTACAACATATAATATATATATATATATTTTTTAAAAATATGTTATCTTCATGACATCCAAATTTTCTGACTTTTTAATTATATAAATTAATAAAACAGATTTAAAGGCATAACTGTTTACCTCCATTTATTAATGACATTCTTGATTACTGTAAAAAGTTATGACTTGATTAAATTAATCAATATTATGATATGTCATGACTTTTCAACTTGAAGCTTAGCTTTATAATTATTAAAATAATTAGGTCTTTCCAGCAACCGTTTATTTTTTACACTGAGTTGCACAACAGATTATATATCTATTGCATCAGATAAATCATCTATTACAATAGATATATCATCCGTTGCAACAAATAGTTCAACTATTGCATCAGATAATATATCTGTTGCAACATATAATATATATATGTTTTTAAAAAAAATTATCTTCATGACATCCAAATTTTCTGACTTTTTAATTATATAAATTAATAAAGAAGATTTAAAAACAAAATATTTCTGATGAGTTTTTTATGGTTTAAATTGTGTTTATCATTTATTTCCTTATTCTTTTCTGTGAAAAGAAATGACTTAATTAAATCAAGCCGGTGGTGACTTAATCTTTCCTTTTCTTTAATAACCATTTTTATTAATTGAGTTATGGCAACAGATTGTATATCTGTTGCATCAGATAACCCATCTAATTCAACAGATATACCATCTGTTGCTATAAATCGACCATCTGTTTAAGGAGTTTTTTGATTTCTTCTAACTGATTCATAAGTCGCAACAAATGAGGAATTTGATGCATCAGAAGCGTTTTTTGTCTTCATTTGTTTGTTGAATGTTTTTAGACAAAAGTCACAGTCACAACTATTCATTAACTTTTTTCTTAAAAATCATGTCATCATATATATATCTTAATTAAATTAATCCAATGTTGTGACTTTTTGTAAATTAAATAATCTTTCTTCTACGATTATAATATCATTTAGTTCCTTATTATTTATTAGCGAACCATTTTTAGGAGAATTTCTCATCATGACCGCATCCCTAACTCTAACCGCCGACATGTTTTGAATAGGGAATAAATAGAATGATAATTAAATATTGAATAAGAATTAAAAATTAAAAATTGACCAAACCAAACATATACATGGATTTTTTTAAATTCCTTATAGGTAGATCGGATATAAAAAAGGGAAATACATACGCTAAAAGATAGAAAAAACATAACCTTATTATTATTATTATTATTATTATTATTATTATTATTATTATTATTATTATTATTATTATTGTCAACCTGACAATTTTCATCCGGAAGCAGCAGGGCCCTCCTCAGCCTTGCTTGGAAGTCGGTTAAATCCCTCTGGAGTTCATCAAACTGCCTTTGAAATTCCTACAAGGACTAGATATGAACCTTCTTGTACGAAGCTGGATCTGACATATTAGTATTGTAAGTATAGTTGAATGAACAAGAGTGAGTGAGGAGGCCAGAGGGACCTATTTATACAATGATTGAGAATTGGAAGGGATTGGACTTAGTCAAACAAAAAGCCACGACTGTTCATATTCCTTAAAAGAAAAAATTACACAAATCCCATATTTAATACACCATATTACACAATATCCCTTAATGTTTTAAAAAATTACTTAAAATCTCGGATTCATATTTACTAGTGATACATATACTGCTTAACATATGTATCACAACTCGAAATTCTGGAATAAAATGTAATTACTAAACTATCCGGGATTTAATACAATATTGTTGAAATTATCCGGGATTTATGTGTTGTATGTGTTACTTAAATAATACTGGTGACTTTATTAATATGTAAATTAAAAGAGCGGATCTAAATACAACATTTTATCTTTTTTTTGTATTTTCGAAAAATAAAGATTGGTAATCTATTCCAAAATATATTTCACCTGTCAGATAACTTACAACATATGGACAATCTGTTGCAACAGATGGATATATCAGTTTGCTTTTCCTTTAGCTGTGGCGTCTGTTGCAACTTGCTAGTCATCTGTTTATTCAATTTTATCTAGAGCAATCGATTTTTCTAAACACTTCTTGGACAAATTTAATTTTTGCTCTTGGATTGCTTCTGTTTTTTTCTTTGCGTACTTCAGCCAAACTTTTTGTTATTGGATTGAGGGCAAAAAATAAATTTGGAGGCCAGCTTGAAGGATGCAAAGAAAAAAAGAGAAGCAGGAGGAAAAATTGAGTTTGGCCAAGAAGTGTTTAGAAAAATCTATTGCTCTCGATGAAATTGAATAAACAGATGATTAGCAAGTTGCAACAGACACCACAGCTGATGGAAAAACAAACTGATATATACATCTATTGCAACAGATTGTCCATATGTTGTAAGTTATCTGACAGGTGAAATATATTTTGCAACAGATTACCAATCTGTTACTTTCAGAAATACAACAAAAATATAAAATGTTGTATTTAGATCCGCTCTTTTAATTTACATATTAATAAACTCACCAGGTTTATTTAAGTAACACCACACACAACACAGAAATCCCGGATAGTTTGCGTCAGATGTGGAGTCTGTTGCGTCAGATATGGAGTCTAATGCAACAGATATGGAGTCTATTGGAATAGATATGTAACGCCCCGAAAAATGGGTCATGGAGCGTCACATGGTGCTTGAGGCTACGAGTAGACCCAAGCTAACCCTTTGAGCCATTTTCATTCAGTTCAATACAAATCAACGGGGTTTCCATAAATAACTCTCAAATATCAACAGAGTAATCATCATCCAAGAATAAAAGAATTTCAGAAAGACAACAAAATATGACTTATTAGTCAACTCCCAACATCTATACTAGTCTGACATGTCTCTAAAAAATCAATAAAACCAGCGAGCCATTGAGACATGCCCCAACTGACTCATACTCAGTTATCAAATGTAAACAATTCCATGAAACCAACATTAGACATCATGTCCTCAGAACATGAGGACACACCACAACAGAGGATGTAGAACAGTGTGCTCGAAGAATCACTATCGAACCTAAAACTGAGCACCTGAACCTACATTTCGAGAAAATGCAGTCCACATTCGAAGATGTGGGTTAGTACCATAGAAAGGAACCGAGTATATGGGGGTGTATGCAGTTGTATAAACATCATCATCATAAATATTTATAAGAAATATACAGGATGTATGAATGACTCACATAGCCCGAAGAAAATCATCATAATCATGAGAGGATGAAATAAGTACAATAACACATGTGAGTCATCATATAATTTGTCAATCACTTTCAGTTCATTAAGAATATCAATTCTCATAATGTAAATATCATTTAAATCTTTCGAACGAATAACTTTCAGAATTCCTCTTTCAAATCACTTCACCATTCACCATAGACACAAGGAAACACACACACACTGGGAGATCCTATAATCAACATAAACCATGTGAGCTACATGGAGTCCAACGTACAACCCACATTTGGGAGACCCATCCTATCCTTGCCATTGGAGTAGGACTATCGTTATCAAATCCACACAAACTAGTGATCACTATATAAATCAGCCTCAGGCTCACTCCTATGGGGGCATGTAGTTCTAGGGAAGTAAGATCGCTTTATACCTCCCACTCGGTGCTAAAGATTTCTCCCGAACTTAGCTCAGATCATTTCAAAGACAATCCACAACAAAATAATTTCAGTAATATATAAATATACATCGGGAGCCATCATGCTTCCCATCTATCAAAATCAACCACGTTGTGGATTTCGTTCACACTCGAGTTCAAAACAACTCAATTAAGACCAAAAGGTCAAATCATTAAAAATATCTCAAATATTCAACATCAACGTGCTTATAAAACACACTTTCTTAAAAAAATATAATTTCCAATGGGGATTCACGACTCAAATATCAAAATAAAGATAAATATCATTCAAGATTCATGCTTTATATCTCCACACATGTAAATTCATCTTTCAAAATTATAAACATCAAGATTTCATAATAATCATCATAAGATATGGGTTTATGCTTCAAATTCATAAAAATCAAATAAAAATCATGCCTTTGTAAAGAAAATTACTTTTGGGCATAAGAACGAAAGAGAGTTCTTGTTGAAAAACCCCACATACCTTGAATGATGAACTTTAGATCGATACTCGTTTTTGAGATGTTAATCGTTCCTTTCAATGATGCTTCTTGGAGTTCTTGAACTAGGAATTTGGAATCTTGAATAAATTTGCAAGTTAATGGTCAACTTTGGAGGTTCTTAAAGTTGGCTGTAGGAGCTTAGGGTTTTCTTTTTGAGGGAATTTGATGAAATATAACATATAATGCTTCTAATAGGTTTTAATATAGGGTTTGCACAGATTTTGGGTGAGGCGGAATGACCAAAACGCCCCTAAAAATCAAATAATTCTCGAATCTGTCCTTTGATGGACTATTTTGATCGTCTGAAGTAGATCAACCATAACATTTTACTCCGATATCCAAATTGGATGAAACCAATTTCATTAGAAAGAGGACTCACAGAGCTTTCCGTTGATATAGAGTAGATTACCCAGATCATTATGTACAATGAATTATGATCGTTTAAAGTTGGAGCAAAAATACACCAGGCCTCAGTACTTTTTTCTGCACATTTTACTGTTCACTACTATTCACGGTTCGATCGGAATTTTCATAACTCGTCGCTCGGGTGTCCGTTTTGGATGATCCATATATTGTTGGAATGATTATTCAATACGCTACGCAATGGTGGGTCATAATCTAAGACATTCCGCACGAAAAAGTTATAATTCATTCTAGAAGATAGAACCCAACACGTTTACGCACAAAATTTCAACGAAAAATTTCCCGGGGTATTACATCATCCCCCCTTGGAAACATTCATCCTCGAATGATTCTAGACATGCCAAGATTGGATAGGAAATAGAGAATACAACTGAAACCATTCGTTAGACTCATCACCTCATCATTTCTCACTCCGAATGCAACATAGAATGCATAAATTCAAGAAACTACAGCTGAACACATAATAAATGACAGCTGAACTGCTTCAACTTTTATCAAAAGTGCATGATTTAGGAAAGAATGGTACCTTCATCTTGATCGGAGTTCGCAGAAAATAGGTGCGGGTACTTGGATCACATATCCGCCTCAGCTTCCCAAGTTGCAACCTCAGCAAATTGGTTTTTCCATAACACCTTGACCAAGGGAACTTCTTTGTTCCTTAGTTTTCGGACACTGAAATGAAGAATCTCAACAGGAATCTCATCAAAAGAAAGATTTTCTTGAATATCAACACTCACAGAGGAATCCACTACCACAACATCGCTAATATGCTCTCTAAGCATGGAGACATGGAATATTGGATGAACAAAGGACAACTCAGAAGGCAACTTGACCTCATAAGCTACCTTACCAAAATGGGTATGAATTTTGTAAGTACCAACATAACGGGGACTAAGCTTCTCCTTCTTTCCGAATCTCTTCACCCCCCTCATGGGTGAAATTTCAGATACACTAGGTCACCAACTTCAAACTCAAGGTCTCTCTTTCTAACATCAGCATATGACTTCTGAAGACTCTGCGCAGTTTTTAACCTTTCCCTAATCAACTTAACTTTTTCCATAGCCTCAAATACCAAATCAGGACCACTCACAGCCGCTTCCCCACCTCAAACCAACCTATGGGTGATCTACTCTTCCTCCTATATAAGGCTTCAAACGGAGCCATGCCAATACTAGAGTGGAAACTGTTATTGTAAGCAAACTCTATCAACGGTAAGTGATCATCCCAACTTCCCTTAAAGTCAAGTACACAAGCTCTCAACATATCCTCTAAGGTCTGGATGGTCCGCTCAGCCTGACCATCGGTCTGTGGATGAAAAGAAGAACTCAAAAGAACTTGGGTACCAAGACCCTTCTGAAAAGCTTTCCAAAATTGTGAAGTGAACTGAGTACCCCTATCAAAAATGATTGAAAAGGGAACTCCATGCAGTCTGACTAGCTCTCGGATATACAATCTAACATAATCCTCAACAGTATATGAAGTATGAACAGGCAATAAATAAGCAGACTTAGTCAACCTATCAACCACAACCCAAATAGAATCATGATGGCATCGGAATGAGGTAAACCAATCACGAACTCCATATTTATCTCTTCCCACTTCCAGGTGGGAATACTAAACTCTTGCATCATACCACCATGTCTTTGGTGTTCAACCTTAACCTATTGACATGTTTCATACTTAACTACAAACGCTGCTATATCTTTCTTCATGTCACTCCACCAATAGATTTTCTACAAGTCTCGGTTCATCTTGGTGGCACCAGGATGAATAGAATATCGTGCCCCGTGCGCTTCAGCCATAATACTCTGTCTCAGATCATCAACATTCGGGAATCACAATCTACCCTGCAATCTCAGCACACCATCTCCCCCTTGGGAGAAAACCTCTACTTTTTGGTCCTTGACTGACTCCTTTAGTCTGACCAAACTAGCATCTAAGTATTGCTTTTCCTTCACTTCCAAAACCAAGGAGGATTCTGAACTACGCTAAACCCCTATACTACCTTCAGTAGAGTCAAACAACCTAACCCTCAATCTAGCCAAACGCTGTACATCACGAGCCAACCCTTTCTTACCTTCTACCACATGCGAAACACTACCCATGGACACTCTACTTAGGGCATCCACTACAACATTGGCCTTTCTCGGATGGTACAACACACTCATATCATAGTCCTTTAACAATTCTAACCATCATCTCTACCTAAGATTCAATTCTCTCTAGGTAAACACATACTGTAGACTCTTATGATCAGTGAAAACATCAACATGGACACCATACAAATAGTGTCTCCAGATTTTCAAAGCAAACACAACAGCAACCAACTCAAGGTCATGGGTAGGGTAATTTTTCTCATGGGGTTTCAACTGTCTAAAAGCATAAGCTATCACCTTGCCCTTCTGCATCAATACACAACCTAACCCAACTCTCGAAGCATCACAGTACACCACAAAACCATCAACACCATCAGGCAAAGTCAAAACAAGGGCTGAAGTGAGTCGAGTCTTCAACTCCTGAAAACTCATCTTACAAGATTCGAACCACAAGAACTTCACTTTCTTTTGGGTCAACCGAATTATAGGAGACGCTATAGAGGAGAAATCCTCAACAAAACGACGGTAATATCCAGCTAAACCTAAGAAACTTTGGATATCAGTCGGAGAAATAGGTCTAGGCCAATTTCTAATAGCTTCGGTCTTTTGGGGATAAATTCTAATACCCTCGGAAGAAATGATATGACCCAGAAAAGAAACTGACCCTAGCCAAAACTCACACTTAATGAACTTAGCAAACAACTTGTGATCTCTAAGGGTTTGAAAGACAGTTCGGAGATGATCAGAATGTTCATCCTCATTACGGGAGTACACCAGTATATCATCGATGAACACTACAACAAACATATCCAGATAAGATCTGAACACTCGATTCATCAGGTCCATGAAAGATGTCGGGGCATTAGGTAACCCAAAAGACACAACAAGAAACTCAAAATGGCCATAACGAGTTTGAAAAGTGGTTTTTGGGATGTCACACTCCCTAAATTTGAGTTGATGATAGTCGAAAAATGGGTCTCAGAGTGTCACACGGTGCTTGAGTCTACAAGTAGTCCCAAGTTAACCCTTTGAGCCATTTTCATTCAGTTCAACACAAATCAATGGGGTTTCCATAAATAACCCTCAAATATCAATAGAGTAATCATCATCCAAGAATAAAAGAATTTCAGAAAGATAACAAAATACAACTAATTAGTCAACTCCCAACATCTATACTAGTCTGACAAGCCTCTAAGAAAATCAATAAAACCAGTGAGATATTGAGACATGCCCCAATTGACTCATACTCAGTTATCAAATGTAACCAATTTCATGAAACCAACATCAGACGTCACGTCCTCGAAACATGAGGACTCACCACAATAGAGGATGTAGAACAGCGTGCCCAAAAAATCACTGTCAAACCTAGAACTGAGCACCTAAACTTACATTCCGAGAAAATGTAGCCCACATCCGAAGATGTGGGTCAGTATCATGGAAAGGAATTGAGTATATGGGGGTGTATGCAGTTGTATAAACATCATCATCATAAATATTTATAAGAAATATGAAGGATGTATGAAAGACTCACATAGCCTGAAGAAAATCATCATAATCATGAGAGGATGAAATAAGTACAATAACAGATGTGAGTCATCATATAATCTGTCAATCACTTTCAGTTCATTAAGAATATCAATTCTCATAATGTAAATATCATTTAAATCTTTCGAAAGAATAACTTTCACAATTCTGCTTTCAAATCACTTCACCATTCACCATAGACACAAGGAAACACACACATGCTGGGAGATCCTATAACCGACATAAACCATGTGAGCTACATGGAGTCCAATGTATAACCCACAATGGGGAGAGTTGTCTTATCCTTGCCATCAGAGTAGGACTATCGATATCAAATCCATACAAACTAGTGATCACTATATAAATCAGCCTCAGGCTCACTCCTACGGGGGCACGTAGCTCTAGGGAAGTAAGGTCGCTTTATACCTCCCACTCGGTGCTAAATATTTCTCCCGGACTTATCTCAGATCATTTCAAAGACAATCCACAACAAAAAAATTTCAGTAATATATAAATATACATCGGGAGCCATCATGCTTCCCATCTATCAAAATCAACCATATTGTGGATTTCGTTCACACTCAAGTTCAAAACAACTCCATTAAGACCAAAAGGTTAAATCATTCAAAATATCTCAAATATTCAACATCAACGTTCTTATAACACAACAAAAACAACAACAACAACAACAACAAACCCAGTGAACGTTCTTATAACACATACTTTCTAAAAAAACACAATTTCCAATGGGGATTCATGACTCAAATATCAAAATCATGATAAATATCGTTCAAGATTCATGCTTTATATCTCCACACATGTAAAGTCATCTTTCAAAATCATAAACATCAAGATTTCATAATAATCATCATAAGATATGCGTTCATGCTTCAAATTCGTAAAAATCAAATAAAAATCATGTCTTTGTAAGGAAAATTACTTTTGGGCACAAGAACGAAAGGGAGTTCTTGTTGAAAAACCCCACATACCTTGAATGATGAACTTTAGATCAATACTCATTTTTGAGATGTTAATCGTGCCTTTGAATGATGCTTCTTGGAGTTCTTGAACTAGGAACTTGGAATCTTGAATAAATTTGCAGAGTTAATGGTGAACTTTGGAGGTTCTAGAAGTTGGATGTAGGAGCTTAGGGTTTTCTTTTTGAGGGAATTTGATGAAATGTAACATATAATTCTTCTAATAGGATTTAATATAGGGTTTGGACGGATTTTGGGTGAGGGTGAATGACCAAAACGCCCCTAAAAATCAAATAATTCGCGAATCTGTCCTTTGGTGGACTGTTTTGATAGTCTGAAGTAGATCAACCATAACGTTTTACTCCGATATCCAAATTGGATGAAACTAATTTCATTGGAAAGAGGACTCGCAGAGATTTTCTTTGATATATAGTAGATCACCCATATTATTATGTACAAGAAGTTATGATCGTTTAAAGTTGGAGCAAAAATACGCTAGGCCTCAGTACATTTTTCCTGCACGTTTTACTGTTCACTACTATTCATGGTTCGATCGGAATGTTCATAACTCATCGCTCAGGTGTTCGTTTTGGATGATCCATATGTCATTGGAAAGCTTATTTGATACTCTACGTAATGGTGGGTTATAATCTAAGATATTCCACACGAAAAATTTATAATTCATTCTAGAAGATAGAATCCAACACGTTTACGCACAAAATTTCAACGAAAAATGTCCTCGGGTATTACAACATAGAAGCCTTGCTGGTGGTTTGATTTGTTCCATCAATTGCTCCGTCTGTTGCAACATCAACAACAACATAAACTATAAACAACAAATAAAAAATTTCAACAACAAAGAAAACAACAACATTTGTTCCAACAACATCATCAACTACAAAGAAGCATACATCTTATGTTCCAACACCATCAACAACAAGGGACGGACCCACATGGAGTCCTAAGGCTATTTATTTCTTTTAGACTTGAGTTCAATTCCCACTCAGCACATATTTTTTAAATTTTGGTAACCAACTCTTTTCTTCTTATTCAGTTTAAACTTTTTATTCCCCCCCTACTCCTTGTGTTGATTGTTCGGACTCCACTATTTTTAAGCTAAGAAGCACCAACCATCTAAACCACACCACACCACAAGTTCCAATAATGCCAAACCCACCAACAACACCACACCACAAGTTCCAACAATTCCAGCCCCACCAACAACATCAACAACAAAGAAACAAACAAAATACATAAAAAAAATGATACTGCCAACAAGGCTTTTAAACTTCTCCCAACAGATGACTTTTTTTTGCATCTTATAATAAAAATTCTCGGTATGTTTATTCAACAATTAAAAGTTCCTTCAAATTTTTAAATAAATATGATATGGGAAAATAGTAATTAAATAAATAAAAAGATGTAAATAAAGTTGCAAGAAGAAGACGAGAATGAAAGAGCAATAGTGAATCATACATACAATGTCAAAAGGGGGTCAAAACAACAATTTCAGTCGAGGAATATAAGATATGGATATCGATCGGTTTAGATCCGAACAAAAAATATTTAGAAAGAGGAGAGAAAAAAGGTTGTGATAACTCTAAAGAGGATAGAAAGAAAAAAGATGAGAGATTTAGGGGTGAAGGAGAGGAGGGGAGAGATGAGATAATTCTAATTTCTAGATGTACTACCCTTAATATAAAATGACTAAACAAAGTGTATTTATTCAAATTTATATTTACAAAGCATAATTAATAAGGCTAATTTGGTAGTAAAATAAACCCCTAATTAATATTTTCTTGATGGGAGTGCCAAGTCAATATGAAAAGGAAGAAGTATTAGGGGTTTCAATATTCATTAATTAATATTCACTAATAATTTGAGTGGCACGAGGAAGAAAATGGATGACATTAAAAAGACAGGACAAGACTACTCAATGAGATTTTTGAGTTATCCAAGAAACATTTTTTGCCGCCTTTAGTAGTACTACTACTTTATCTACTCGGACCGCAACTTGCTTTAAAATTAAAAGAAAATAAAAAGATTTTCAAACAGATATGGCGTCTGTTGGAAAGATTAAAAGAAAATTTAGATATCTATTTGAGAAATCCCAATAGCTCAGTCATCTATGACAACAGATGGAAATGTCATTTGATAACTAAATCAGAAATGTCATCTGTTACAATAGATATCAATATCTGTTTAAAAATTTCCAACACCTCAGTCATCCGTCATAACAGATGCAAATGTATATTTGATAATTAAATAAGAAATGCCATCTGTTGCAACAGATATTGTTATCTATTTGAAATTCTTCAATAGCTCAATTGTTTGTTGCAACGGATTTCATTGCAATTGATTTAAGATGAACTAGGGAAGAAAGAATGAGCTCCTCATTAACTTAATGTTAAGATTAATAATAATACCTACATTGATCTAGGTGGAATGAGGGATGAATGAATGATCTCATAGGGTCAATTACAAATCCAATCGAGTCGCTGCATTTGCATGGTGTTAGTATTGCGTTCATCCCAACCTGAGTCATCGATCGATCACTCTGAGTTGAAATATGTTCTCATTAACTTAATGTTAAGATTAATAATAGTACCTACATTGATATAGGTGGAATTAAGGATGGATGAATGATCACAAAGGGTCAACTACAACTTTAATTGAGTTTTTTGGCAATTATATGATGAGACGGTACTGTATTTCTCCCAACAAGAGTCATCGATTGATCACTCTGAGACAAATTGATTCTTACTACCTCATATATTCAACTAATACCTTAATTGAATAATCTGGGACTAGGGGTGAGTTCTCATAGGGTCAACTACAACTTCAATTGAGTCTTTTGGCAAATACATGATGAGATGGGACTGTGTTCTTCCCGATAAGAGTCGTCGATCGATCACTTTGAGACGAATCGATTCTGACTATCTCATATGTCCAACTAATACCTTAATTGATTAATCTAGGACTATGGGTGAGTTCTCATAATTTCAACTACAATAGATGACAATGCCTATTTGATAATTTAAAATAGATGGGTAATCTATTGTGACATATGACTGAACCCATTTGATAATTTACAATAAATGGGTAATCTGTTGCAACAGATGACTTAATCTATTTGATAGTTTACAACAGATGTGTAATATATTGCAAAAGATTACATAATCTGTTTGATTTAATCCAACAAAAAAGACATCTATTGTAATAGGTTGAGCATTTGTTTATATATAATTCAATTGAGTTCATATGTTAGACTAATACCTTCATTGAATGTGAGTCCTCATAGGGTCAACTACAACTTCAATTGAGTCTTTTGTCAATTGCATGATGAAACGGTACTGCATTCCTCCCGACCAGAGTCAGCGATAGATCACTCTGAGCCGAACCAATTATTACTACCTCCTATGTTAGACTAATACCTTAATTGATTAATCTAGGACTAGGGTACTAATACCTTGATTATGTAATCTGGGACTAGGGGTGAGTTCTCATAGGGTAAACTATCGATTAATCTAGGACTAGGGGTGAGTTCTCATAGGGTCAGCCACAACAGATGGCAACGCCTATTTGATAATTTACAACATATGGGTAATCTTTTGCGACATATGACAATCTACTTGATAATTTACAATAGATGGGTAATCTATCACAACATATGACTTAATCTGTTTGATAATTTACATTAATTTTGTAATCTGTTGTTACCTAATCTGATTGATAATTTACAACAAATGAGAAATCTGATGCAACATGTTGAATATTTGTTTTTTACAATTTTAATCAAGTTCATATGTTAGACTCCTAAATTGATTAATCTAGGATTAGGGGTGAGTTTTCACAGGGTCACCTCCTAGAGTACTCAGTTGACTACAACTTCAATTGTTTTTATATGATTCTAAAAATTACGCATATATTTTATGATTTTAAAAATAATTAAGATCATTTCGGACTAAATTAACATTTTCAAAACTACTTGTCATTCTTTTCCAAAATACAAATCAACCCATACAAAATTTTTCATCATTTCAAATCTCGAGGTCTTGCTCTTTCGCTCTCACTCCTACTCAACAATATAGTACAGACAACAACTACTCAACAAATTTGCTCAACCCTCCACAACAGATCACTTTTCTTCTCATTTTTGACCACATAAAGGTTATTTTTGACATCATTCTTGCTTGTATCAGTTGTTTTCTTTGACTTCATAGGCAATAGAGTTCGAGAAGAGCTCTATATTTGTTTTTTTTTCTAAAAAATAAGGGTTTTGAGCTAATGATGAAAAATAAAACTTTTAGCTATATTATCTTCAAGAATGGGTTTACAATTTTGAGTTTTGATGGTAAATCGAAGTAAGAACTTGAGAAATGCCTAGTTTCTATCGTAGTGTTCCATTGAATGTTATGGTATAGTTTGATTGTGTTGTTGTTGGTGGTGGTGGTGTTTCTGGTCGTCGTGGTGGCACCAATGGTGGCATTGGTTGGTGGTGTTTGTGGTGGTGTCGGTATTCGTGGTGTTAGCTTGTTTGTTGGCATTGGTTGGTGGTGTTTGTGGTAGAGGCTGTTAGTGTATCGGTATTCATGGTGTTTGTAATGTATTTTTTAAAATCTATGCATACATCAATTGTAATGTAATTTTTGTTTTTCTTTGTCTGTAGGTAAAACATGTTTCCTAAAAGAAAATAGTGTGAAAGTGGATCAACGTCTGACCACTCAAAAAAAGGCTACAGTACAGAGGGATTCGAAGGAGCTTCCTGAACAATCTCAGGGAAAAGGAAAGCTGAGGAGATATGTGAAAACAACATTGAGGGAGGTGGACAAGGGTCCGTAGATGGTGATGAAGAAAATGAAAGTGAGAAAGAGGAGGAATTGGAGAGTCAGAAAGAGAAAGAGGACCACATTATACAGCTTTCCTTGGGCTTTCATGGTAAAATTAATCACTAATTTTACTCATCCATTAATTTATATTGGATATAGTTATTATGATTTTTTTTGCTTGCTTCCTGTTTACACTTTTTAGGCTTGGGAATTTGAAGCCATTCCTCCCCTCCCAAAGCAATTAATGGATTACCCAGATGAAGTTTCTCATCCAAGGATGTTTAGGTGGTTGGCTGCAAAGAGAAACACCAATATTAAGGAGGATGATCTCTTTAACCCTCCAGATGATGCAGTACGTCTTCTTCAAGTAAAATAATTATACTCAAAAATAAGAACGATATTGAACAGATGTTATATCTGGTGCATGAGATGTTATATCTGATGCACTAGATGGGACATCTATGGCGACAGGGTGTATCTTGCATTAGATTACCTATCTGTGGCTTTAGTTTTCTGAACCTGACTCCTAAAAGATTAACCATCTACTGTAAATTATGCAATAGATGTTTAATCTGGTAACATATCGTTCATCTGTTGCGACGTACAGATATCTGTTGCATAACGGATTACCCGTCTTGTGCAACTATTGCAATAGATGATTGATATTTTGCATCAGATTATCCATGTGTTGCTCTATTTCTCTGAACCAGACTCAAATAGATTTAAACCATATACTGCAAACTATGCAACAGATGAGTTTTTTTTAAATGTAGCCCAACTATGAAAATTATTATATTATATGATTTAAATGCATCTGTCTTTTTTTTATTTTTTATAGGTTTTGCATCCATGGATCGTGCCTACTGAGGGGGAGTCGGTGATGACTTCTTACATTACTCTTGGTCATGTTAATACTATTGCAGACCCATCGGTGGAGTTAATAAAGAAGGAATTGGCTGGAGCAACAGCCATAAGAAGAGCAGTTAGGCAAGGTCAGCCTAATGTTGAGGCTCTTCATGACCAACCTTTTACTAAGGCAGATCCGGGTGCTTCTTCTGGTGGAGTTGTTAGTGTTGGTGGAAAGCATGCTGATGCTGCTACCAAAGAATAAATATTTTTGAAAACACCCTTTTTCACCCTTACATAGGTCCCTCTCACCCCTCTTCACCCTCGTGTTCTCGTTACGAATGTAATGGGTGCAAGGACAGACAGAATAAACTCTTTGAAAAGGTAGAGTCTATCTCTAAAGCTATTGAGGAATTCAAATACAAGAGGTGTGTCATACCATCTAAGAAGGTGAGGGAGGCACACACTCCTACAACGTTGGTTAGGAGAATGAAAAGAGCAATTAGAGACGTACTTTCTACTCGAAAATCAAAAGAAATTGCAATTCCTCCCTCTCTAAAGGTTGTTGAAGTTCAGGGGCCAAGAAGGTGGACATATACGCAGAACTTGGTGCTAAAGAGAAGAGAGATCCGCGACAGGCCGAGAATGCCAAGCCATGTGCACCAGATTACCCCAGGCCTCCTTTTTCCCCCCAAGACTTCCAGACTATGACTGATATGTGTATGCCGTATGAGGACAAGGAAAGTTTACTTTTCCTAAACTAACCCTTATAATCTACACCATGAAGAAGAAGTTACGCAATAGATTTCACATCTGTTGCAACAGCTGGGTATACTGGTGCAACTGGTTGTGGTTCTATTGCAACTTATTATCCATCTGTTGCATAAGTTGCGTTGGATTATTGATTCAGAGAACCCTATGTAATAGATGGATCGTCCGTTGCATCTTTACAATTACTAACCTATTTAAAAAGTGACTTCTTATCTCATAGTATGTTGACATAATTCTCTACCTCATGAGGAAAAGACAATTAATGTAACCGGAAGCTTATGACGCTGCCAATAGGATAATAGACCTCGACTTCTACAATAAGCTCAAGGATAGGTACAATCAACTCAATAGAAAGGTGCCATCCCTTGGCGTGGGACTTGATTTCCTAGTTCCTACATTGGTCTGGGATGAAGAAAAAACGTTAAGATATGTCAGAGGGGACATGCCAAATCCACACGGTAAGAGTTGGACCGAGGCAAAAAGGATTCTTACAGTCATTAGAGTGAATGACATGCATTATCGGGCTATTGAGATACTACTCAAGAAGGGAAAGATCAATATTTATGAATCCAACATACCTCTTATCGATGATTTCAATCTTTTTCTCCTCGTGGAGTCACTGATGGTGCCGTTGCCCATCTTGTTGAGGGAGAGTAAACTGATGAATCATTTGTCAAAGAACGTGTTGATGAAGAAATAATGGGATTTTGAAGGTCGAAATAGGGGAATGATCCTTCCAAAAGATGATGCTGCTAAAGTGAGCGGCTCGCACGTTCTTGCACACATCGAATGTTTGCTGACCAACACAAAAATGGCTGAGCCAACACTTTTCTGTGCCACAACGCTGTGGTAAACCTACAATAGGTATGGGCTTATGGGGTACTAACTAGACGCTTGAAGACTGTGTATATAGAAGAGCCTATGAAATAGAAATTTTTAATTTCAAGTCACCCTTCACTTTATTACATGTACATGTAATGGCTATAATTTTTTTTGTAATGAAGGTTGAGTTTTTTATAATGCAATAGATTAGATTGTCAATCTCTTGCAACAGTGGGAAGACCTATTTGAATAATCTAATAATCTAATAATCTAAGTCTAATATATTGCAACAGTGGGATAATTTCTATGAATAATCTAATAATCTAAGTCTAATTTGTTGCAACAGTGGGAAGACCTGTTTGATAATTTCAACAGATGACCAAAATTTTACAACATATGCCTAAATCTTTTTGATATTTTCCAATAGTTACGCTTGAATATCCATTGCTCATCGGCAACAAACCAGTAGAAAATACACAAACCACCATGAAAATTTCAGCAATTAGGCTTCTATATCCATGTGCCCAACAACATCAAACCAGTAGCAATAACGGCAACAATATAGTATCTTCTTGCTCGATTTTGTTTCTCTTTAGAAGCCTTGACTTTGTTCAACAAACCCCAGATTACATGATTTTCTTGTGAAGGGTGTCGTTCTTCATACCAATCAAAGTAATCGCATCCACCCAATTTCTATAAAAAAGAAAACACAATTACAAAATAATTACAAGTCAATAATTAATCAATTAATTAAATAAAAAAAATATTACCTTTGAAATCTTACAAGTAAAAAACCTACGACCCGAATTTGGTTGAGTCCAAGAAGTCTTTAATAGAGCTTCATGATTGCACTTACAATATCAAAAACTTTTATCACAAAAAACAGTGGAAGATGCGCTCAACATTGTCAAGGTCAGTTGTAAAAAATGAAGGTAATAATTTGAAGAATTTGAATAGATAAAAAAATATGACGATGAAGAAAAAGATTTGGGAATTTAGTGTTAAATTTTGAGAGGAAGATGAATAAATAAGACAACGAGGGAAAAAATGACCGTTGGGGGCCAAGTGACGGCAAGTCAGCGAAATGTGCTAGGACTGACACTAACACATTTGATGCCTATTTTATTTTACGTCTTTAAAATGAACATGTCTACTTGATGCCTATTTTATTTTAGGTGTTTGAACTAAACACCGTCGATGGGTTGCACCTTTTTTATTTCAATTTACTTTAACCTTTTTAAACATAGTGGCAATTTATTATGTCCAACAAAATTTGAATTTTTATAATACAATAGATTCTCCATCCATTGTAATAGTTATCCTACCTGTTCTGACATATAGTTTATCTGTTGCAATAGGTTGGTCATCTATTGCATTATCTCGATGTTTTTATCTAAAGTCCATCCGTTCCAACAGTGGAAAGACATGTTTGATAAATTCCAACAGATAACCTACCTGTTGCAACATATGTATAAATCTGTTTGATTATTCCAATAGACGTGTCGTCTGTTGCAACAAATAAAGTCTATCTGTTGCAACATATGTCTAAATCTATTCCTTTTTTTCCCAATAGATGTGTCATCTGTTGCATTATCTTGATGTTTTTATCTAAAGTCCATCTGCTGCAATAGTGGAAAGACCTATTTGATAAATTCCAATAGATTACCTACCTGTTGCAACATATGTCTAAATCTGTTCGAATTTTCCAATAGATGTGTCGTCTGTTGCAACAGATATATTATCTGTTGCAATATTTGAATCTAGTATTCCTTTTCAATTAATAAGTTCAAATCTAAGAAATAAATAAAATTCGTATACAAAATAAAATAAATTGAAGCCTTCATAAATTAGCTGAGATAAGTCAACGAATAAATTAAATGTAAATTTTTTTTTATGGGTACAGATCTAAACAAATACATCAATAACAATTTAAGTATACTGCCAAGGATTGCTTTGACAGGCTCAAGCTATAAAGATCTACTTAGTATGGACAAGTTGTTCTTCATCCAGTGCTATGGAATTCGGCTTCGCTCGTCGTGAATCTTCATTGTCGCTTGCGTACGGTTTATGCGCTTTCTGTTCTCCATATTTTCATAAAAAGAGTAGCATATTTTCAATGTTGTTTAATAGTAGATTCTTCTACATCAACCTGGAAAGCCAGAATCGGTCAATACTATTCACGGAGATACAACAAAACGGAAAAGGATAACTCATCTCTTCTAGCAAATCAAATAGGTCTTCCTCCATTTTAAATTATCCCAAAAATATTATATTTCTGTTGCAATAATGAATCAACTGTTGAGACAAATTTTTACATGAGGAAGACAGTGTGTGATAATTTCCAACAAATGAACCATCCGTTGCAACATATGAATCATCTGTTGCAGCAGATAGGTTGTCTGTTGGTACAAATAAAAGTTGTATGAAGAGCTGTTTGATTTGCTAAAATAAACGAGACATATGTTGCACCAGATAACGTATCTAGTGCAATAGGTTAGTCAACTATTGCAACAGGTTAGTCAACTGTTGCAACAGATGCATATATGTATTTGATAATTTTCAACAAATGTGTTATCTGTTGAAATAGATATGTGTCTGTTTGTTTTGTTTATTGGAAGACATATAATATATTCACCCTCTTCAGCTCGTGCTTCTCTCCTTTGGACACTGTACGCTGTTCAGTTCAACACGCAGACAGAGGAGTTGCAATTTCGCTTTTTTGGATGCCTGAAAATGCCCTGAAAATCACCCTCCTTCTCCTCTTAGCCCTAATATCTAATGGAGAGGATGGAAATAAAATCCTGTTTGATGGAATGAGACCCCTCTTTGATATCAATTCCTTTCCAAAAGCATTTAATTCATTAATAGCATTAATCACTACATCATGTTTCGCCCTATAGTCTTGACATTTGCATACAGAACATTCGCTGGGAGAGGCAAAATCTGTATAACCAGTATGATCATACTCATAATGGTTTTCTTTAAATACTGTAAGAGAAGCATCATTAGCACCAACAGTAGCACCACTACCACCACCAACAGCTCCATTAACAACAACAAGCCCACCCTCCAAAATTGTTTTTCTTGTAATGGTTGTTGCTCCAAACAATTTCATTTTTATTTTGTCGATGACCTTAGGGTCTGATAAAGTTTGCACAAACCGTAAATTAAGAAAAAATGGCATCTTTAACTCTCGATTGATCGGAACTGGCGATGGATGCACATTCTAACATAAATCATTACATATATTAGAATGATGATTAGGTCATTCAAAAAAAACATTAATTAAAAGAAAAAATTAATTATAATTATACCTACTGCATCCTTCGGGGGGTTGAAGAGATCAAGAAATTTTGCATTTTTATGAGTTTTGGCCGACAACCATCTCAAGATTCTTGGACAGGAAACTCCTTCCTGGTAGTTCACTTGTTGTCTCAAATAAGGAATGACTTCAAACGCCCAAGCCTAAAAAATAATTCCAATAAATCAAAATTATTATTGAGCGAAAAAAATGAATGATATCATAATAGAAGAAAGAAACATTTACCATGAAAGCCCCATGGGAAGCCATATAAGTTGACTATCTTTGGCGCTAACAGAGTCAACAAATATTTGACAGTCATTTTGAAGCTTTCATATCCCCATGAATAACTATTAAATGCCTCAAGATCCTCAGAGAGCTTTATTAAACCGAAGCTTATGTTGTTGTTAACGTCTCTCGCCCAAACAATATTAAGTACAAACTAAACCAAGCACAATGACTACTTGTGCTTCTTTGAAAGTCCTTTACCTTTCAATGGTTCTATCAAATTTTTATTTTTGAAGCTTGGACCAACAATGGACACCAGGTCATCACGATCACACGACTTGCCTTTTTCTTTTTTTGGGTGTGCGGGGTGCTTTTTTTTTGGGTTAGAATAGGTATAACATGAGAACGAGGATAACATTTTAGTCCAGTAACTATGGTAAATTCTTTCCAACCAAAACAAACAGGCATGCCACAGTAATTTATCCATACCTCATCCATATTATCTTTGTTTTCATACATAAACCTACGCTTGAGAAGTTCATATACCATTTTTATTTGGAAATGAGCATTGTTGTCCTCCAGCAAATCAAGATATTTTCCAAAGCAGCTGTCCCTGAAATAAGCATTCAATTTTTGTTCTCGAAGTATTTTTCTGAAGACGTCGAAATATTTTCCCATGGCCGACTAAACCAAGAAATCACCCGTTAAATTTGCGGTACCATCACATTGCATTCTCACAGGATAACGATCAATGCTGAAGGCTTTGACCAACTCTTCGGTGGAAGGGCTATTAGCATCTGCATCATCTCTTTTGAAACACTCATCCTTCCAGTATTCAGCATATCTGCTCCCGATTGAGATAACACTTGTAAAGCAAGCTCATAGAGTGATGGATATAGCCTAGCTGCTTCACTTGTTCCTTTACTTGGACTTGATTGGATTTCCGTTCTTTTGGGAACCATATTATCTAAAATTAATAGAAACATAAAATAATATATTATTGTTGATTAATACATCTTTAAAAACGATAACAGTAAATCAAACAAGAAAAACAGTAAAATAACAGTTGCAACAGATCACCGATCTGTTGCACCAGGTAGTATATCTGTTGCAATATATAACCAAACTGTTGTAGCGGATGAGTAATCTGTTGCAACAATATAAAACATACCACTCATCTTTTAAGACAGATGAATAGTCTGTTGAACAGATCAAACAACTGTTGTGACATTATCTATTGCAACATATGAGTGATCTGTTAGAACAGTTAAATAATCTGTAGCAACGACTGAGTAATCTGTTGCGATAATACAAAACATATCACTCATCTGTTGAGAAAGATGAATGGTCTGTGCAACAGGTCACATATCTGTTGCAACACATGAGTGATCTATTGGAACAATTATCAACGGTCAATATTTTTTAGATTTCTTCCAACATTGGGTCGTCTATCGCACCAGATGAATGATCAGTTGGAAAAATCAAGTCTTAGACTTTTCCTGTAGGAAGAGTTGGTAGGATTTTATCCAACAGGAGGTTCATCTGTGGCATCAGATCATTAATCTGATGGTCCTTCCATTGCACCAGATGGTTAATTAGTTGCATCAGATTTTTTATTTGAAGCTTTATTTATTGCAACATATGGTAAAGTTGTTGAATCAGATTATTAATATGTTGCATCATAATTGTAATCTGATGGTTCCTCTAGTGGATTAGATGGTTTATCTATTGCATCATATGATGAATCTGTTGCATCAGATGGTTAATATGTTGCACCGGATGAGTAATCTGTCAGAGGAAACAGTAGCATGATTTTGTTAAGCAAAAAACAACAATTTCACTATTTTTACCAAGAACAAGAACAAAACAAATCAAACCAAATTGTCCTTTTATTTTTATAAACACAGACAATAAAAATCAAACTTTAAAAAAATTTAACAAACAACAAAATATCATAATTCACTTCGAAAAGAGAAGAGAAGAGAAGAAATACTAGAAATTAAGGTTTTATTCAGACCGCATTTCAAATTAGTGCAACAAATATTGAAATTGTTAACCAATACTATAAGAGAAGTTGGCTCAAGTTCCTCGTTTTCTTCAAAACTAAAAGGCCATAAATTTTTACCTGTGAAAGAAGAAAAGGACCAATGAAGAATTTGAAGCTGTTGTGGCCAGAGAGCAAGGTTGTCACATCGATTGAAGTCAAAAAAGAACTGGAATCCCAACTATTTGTAGTCAGATGTTGAAGTCGCCGAGGATTGAAATAAGAAATTTGCAGAACAGTTGGTTGGAAGAGAGTTGAGAGAAGCTGTCGAGAGAGGGATGAGAGACAGGTTGATTGAATTGAAGAGGGAAACTCGAAGATCAACTATTTGTCATCGGGGGTTGAAGGGAGAAATTTTGCAGAACTGTTGGTTGAGAGAGAGTTGAGAGAAGCTGGCGAGAGAGAGGAGAGAGTAGTTGATTTGGATTGAAGTGGGGTGTGGGTTGGGTTGATTTGTATTTTTGAAAACATTAGAAAGTTTTGAAAATATTAGTCAAATCCACAATTAACTTAATCAAGTTTCCTAATGATGTTTGACCCTATCTGTTGGTCAATGTCACCAATCCTTCATTCAAGACTTAAAAGACACCTTTCCTTCAATTTTCTCAAGGTACTTATTGTGATTTATAATTATTTTCCAAACAAATGCTAGAAAAATAAATGAGATCCACAAGATAGGAAAGCTTAACATTACTTTTCGACTAACCCAAGTAATAAATAAAATAAGAAATGATTTTTTTATTCAAAAATTGCAAAAGTAGTAAATCAAGTATCTAAACAAATACCAATTGATTAAAAACAGTAGTAAAGCTAAATGTAAGGAATCATTTTTTTGTGGGGTATAAGATATAATAATCTTGAAATAAAATATATAATTATTTCATTAAACGTCTAGTCGGAAGTATTATTTAGCCTCGAAATTAATTGTCTCACTATTTATATCAACTGAATAAGTTATCACATATACATGACGGAATAACTAAATAACTTCTCACGATTAATTATTTCGAATAACTTGTTCCAAACCAAATGACCCCTAAGGGTGTGAAGTAAAACAGGATATAGCCTCGATGAGTCCCATAATAATTAACTTTAGAAAAGTGCTTTTGTATAGACATACATAGATTTTTCGGTCCTAATAATGCATACGTACAAGTACAAAAGCAGTCAAATATAATACTTATAAAGCATGACAATAATGTAATACTCCCTCCGTTTAACATTCATTTTTAGTTCGTTTAAAAAAGACTGACTCATTTCCTTTTTAGGCAATATTTTAATTTCAACTTTCCACATGATATATTTTGGACTACAAAATTAAAGAGCATTTTGGTACATTTAACAAAACTTTAATATAAGGCCACAAGATTCAAAAATCTTCTTTATTTTCTTAAACTTTGTGTCAAGTCAAAATATGTCATTCTTTTTAAAACGGAGGGAGTATCATCAAATATGCCCTTGGCTGGGAAGCAAGCAAGTTGACAAACAACTGCTTCCCTGGCCGCCTATATACTCATGATCAAAGGTAACACACTTTATTCTTTATTGAAATGTTTAAGATCACAAAGGGATCCTATACGCAACACATTAGATTAGTTGGTTAGTACAATGTGCGATAAACATCTTTGCAAAAAAAAAAAAGTATTTTCAAAGGGTAATTATAATAAAATCTGGAAGTCATTTTATGAAAAGAATATTTTTACCAATATGAAAAGAAGTAGCAACACTACTGCTACAGAATCATCACCACCGCTAACATATCCCAAACTCATTCAATCTCACTAATTTATCAATGCTACAGCATCATCTGCAACATGCCCGATTCAATACCTTGTATGATTTCACTAAGTCAATACTTTTAGACCTTGTCATACACATAAGGATAGCTCGGTGCATAAACTCCAGCTATGCACGGTGTCCAAAGAAGGGCCGAACAAGGATTTGTTGTCCACAACCTTACCTCACATTTCTGCAACAGGCTATATCCATGACTTTAAACCGCGACCTTCTGGTCACATAACAACAAATTTACCAGTTACTTCAAGGTTTCCCTTCCTAATCAAACACTGATAAATGATATTTTTCACAAAATATTTTCTTCCTAACCAAAAACCACTATTTGATAAATTTTCACTACATTTTCCCTAAAAGTTTGCAACCTGTGAGCAAGTTTCAAATTTGGTTTAAACTGCCGGATATAAGAATACCATAGCAAACCAATTAAACAACAGGGACAAAATACTTGGTCTTTAAACACAAAAGTTAAAATCTATTAGTTTGAGCCCAATTTTCCAATTCTGTAGAAGTGGCTAAGTTCGGGTAGCCAAATACAATGAATAATGAAATAAAAGAGGGGAAGATTAGAATTGGACCTTAATAGAGCGTTCTCGTAGATAATAAAGAAATCCGTGCCGAAGAATCTCGATTTGAACCTGAAACAACGAAACACCCCAAGTCGATAATATCGATGTCGAATTCCACCCAATCGCTTCTATTTCGCACTAACCCAAACCAAAGCTCATGAAAACAAATATAAAATTCACACCAGAATAGTGAAGTGAAGTTGGATTAGGTCATTTCTGGGTGAGCGGGTGATAGACGATGAACCGATGGAATTTTCGGTGAGAAATCTCTGGTCGTTCATCGAAAGCTCAATGGGATCCCGCCTGAGCAGGCAATTTTCGGTCGGTTCTCGAGGTTTTTGGTTGCTGATTTCGAAACCTTAGGGATGGGACTGGTTTTCCGGTGGGTTTGTTGGTATTGGTGTAGTGTACTCCGGTGAGGTTTTGCTGGAATCGAGGCTCATGGATCGGTTCCCCTTCTTTGTTCTCTCTCTTGCGTTTTCTCCCTCTCTATCACGATCTCTCTCGCAGCTCTCTCTGTCTCTCTGTTCCTCTCTTCTCTCTCAATCTCCCTCCATTTCTCACTCTCGATTTCTCACCTTTTCTCTATCTCCCTTTGCTCTGTGTGTGTCATCTGTTTTTTCGATGAGCTGTGAGTGTGTGCGTGAGATTTTTTATGGGTGAATCTCTGTGGATTTCTGTGAGTGAGGTCTGCTATGATGAGGATGATGGAATTCCCCTATATCTATCTTTTTTTGAAAAATGGAGAGGAAGAAAGAATCCTGTATCCCCTTTTTACTTTTTGGACAAGAAATATGAGGGGGGTCATGTGGGGTAGGGGTGAGGGTAGGGGTATGGGATGGTGAGGGTGGTTAGGTGAGAGGTGAGGTGTTTTTTAATTGGAGGGTTGAGGGTTAGGTGTTTATTTTTTATTGGGTGAGTTGTTGGAATCTTTAAGATAAGACAAAATTGGTTAGGGTTTGTTATTTGGATAAAAAAAAGGAATAAATAAATAAGTAAAAGATGAGGTTGTTATTCACTTGTTTTTCTTGAAGAAAATTATAAGATGGGATCAAAGTGTGTGATAACGGAGAAAGGATTAATTTCGACGGATAAAATTATGTGTCTACAGCCACACCCTTAGTAAGTCTTAATGATGGAACCAACAAGACGGCACACACACAAAAGAACTAAAGCATGATGCAAGATAAGGCTAAAAGCTGCACAAAGATCCCGGAATCAACTGCTGCATTGCTCCTGGTCTTCTAAATTTGGCTTCTCCCTACCATCTACAAGCAAAACACAGAATTAGATTCAAGAAAAGAGACATTTTTGCAGTAGTTATTAATGAAGTGGAACAACTAATTCAAAATAAAAGCTTTATGAAGCTCAACATGAAAAAACATGTTCACATTCCAAAAACAATGCAGAGTGATTGTTCATAGATCAGGAAGCTAAATGGAGGAATTACATAATTGGTTAATATTATTGGCCTGTTTGACTTATATAAAAGTGGGAAAGCCAGAGACACAACTTTCACATGCAACTCCAAACAAAGTACTTTGGACTATAGAGGTACTTACAGAGATGAAGGATTTTGATCTAAATATTTCACTGGACCTTAAACGACCTGCTGTTTTTTCTTCGCAACGCCTTCAAAAATCCCCGGTCCAAAATTACAAGACAAGTTTAGATGATCAATTGGACCGGGTAGCTGGAATGAAACAGTAAATTCACCCAGTGGGCATAAGTTCTGAGTTTACATCTTAAAGACCATATTCTTCCTGCGAACCTTCCTCTCTCCGGTCACGCTCACCCCTCTTATGAGAATTCTCCCATTTGGTCCAACATCACAGCGAAAGACTTCTGTAACCACATGAACGGGAAGATCTCTTAATCATCAATTCGATTCATATGGATGCAATTTGACATTCATATACAAAACATATGGTCGTCAAATATATAGAGATTTTCAACTTGACGTGGTAAAATATAAAAAATAAAAAAAGTCTGATGTAAGACAGTAAAGAGTTATAAGAAGATATGGTGATTTTCAACTTAAGAAAATCTTACTCATACGTAGAACTTACGTTCATCCCTAGCAAAACCGGGAAGTGAAACACGGAAGACATAAGCATCTTCAGATTTAGCTATATCAACTAAACCCATGAATGGCCCAACCTTTCCATACAAAGCCGATCTAGTAAGGGCAACCCCGCCGTTAGCATGATTTATAAGATTGTCCCACTCCTCTTTGGCTGGACAAGCAGAAAATAAAACCCCTGCAGTCTGACCCCCAGCATGCCGCTGAGAGTTGCTACGCTTGGACGGCAAAGTTATAGCTTCAACTGAGACTGAACCAGCATTGATATCTGGTGTCGATGAATACTAGCTGATGGGTGCCACATTAAGCGGTTGAGGATGCATCGGATTTGAACTACTAGCTTCACCAGAATTCGGCACAGAAGACTGAGATGCTCTGCAATGCATGCGCAAAATACAACATTAGTTTCTATTATGATAATCTCTAGTATTAAGAAATACCTAACTTGACTCCGTAGGACCTAAAACCAATGTAAGAAGAGCTTCATTGGAGTAAGCAAGTACATTTCATATGATGCACAAGTAGGAAATGATTTCTTTACGGATTAAGAAGGTTTTATTTCCAACTTGTGCATCTTATGATTTCTCAAAAGCAAAGTAAAGTCACAAAAGTTTGAACAGTGGATGATCATTAAGGTTGATAACTAAACCATGTTTAGCACTAGACATTAAATCATCCCCAAGATGCTGAGAGACTAGCCGCATTGGCTAGAGCTTAACTAAATCAGCAGAATGATGGCCAGTGGCCACGTCATCCTAACCTTGATGATGATGATTTGGGGGATGATGACTTGTTAGATCCTTCTAATCGAAGGTGTGCAGATAATGTAGCTGCATCAGTGATCAGAAATGTGAACAAAAATCATCCTTTTAGGGCAAGAACTGATCGTCAAGCTGTTCAATTTGATCTTAATGATGATAAAGATAAAATGGATGGAGCTGGTGCCACTGGGGCCATTATTCCTCCACTTCTAGCACCAGGAGCAAAGTTTAATATTACCAGTACAATGATCTCTCTCCTTCATCTGAAGGGGTTGTTTGGTGGACTCCCAGGAGATGATCCTAATATGCATTTAGTGAATTTTGTCACCATTTGCAAGTCCTTTGATAGCCCTGGAGTGCGACAGAATGCCATCCACCTGTGTTTATTTCCGTTATCTTTATCTGGATAGGAAACATTGTGGCTAAATAAGATGATGCCTGATTCGATAACCAACTGGAAGCAACTGAAAGAGGCTTTCAAAAAAAGGTTCTTTTCGCCTTCTAAAAGGGTACAGTTGAGGGATGAGATCAACAAATTTAGGCAGCTCCCAACCGATACCCTTCATGAGACATGGGAGAGATTAAAAAAAATGCTGACATAGTTTCTGAACCATACTATGACAGATATTCATCTGATGGAGACCCTTTTTCGGGCTTTGAACTCTATTACGAAGCCAGTTGTTGGTAATGCTGCAGGGGGATCATTTGTGGATCTCACTTTTTAGGAGGCCTCGGAGACACTATCCATCTAGGACATTCCCTATTTTATCATTAAAAGTGCAGTCAAGACACAAATGGACATTAAAAACAGAAACCAACTTGATCATATTTGCAAATAAGACATAGCATGATTATGCAACCCTAGTTGTTTTTCTCTTTTAGTGCTCTTGGATGATGAACTTAAGATGTTAGTAGGGTTGTAATGTAATTAGGAACTATATATTTCATAGGGTTAAGTTTAGGGACGTGTAAGGAGTGTTAAAGGACTTAATTACCCTCAAAATAACTCAAATCGGAGTGTTTAAGTCACTTGAAACCATAAGATATGCCCCACATATGATATCACATATATTTACATAGGCGCCGCATATGATATCGCCTAAATTTATATAGGTGTCACATATGATATCGCCTATATCTACATAGGTGCCGCATATGCTATCACCTATATTTACATAGGCACCGCATATGCTGTCGCATATGCTTTCCATTGGCCATGTGCGATTGGTTAGGCGACGAACTCTACTTCTCAAAGCCATAACTCCTAGCTCGGGTGTTGGATTTTGATGAAATTGGTATCGTTAGAAATCTAATTCGATTCTCTATAATTTGGTGGGTAGAAAATATGCAGAAATACCACATTAAAATCGAGTTATACTCATTCAAATATGACCCTTACAAAATTGAACGCTAAAACTTGATGGATTCAAAAACTCTTAGCTTGTATTACCTTAAGTTACTCATATGAACTTGATTAATGCATCATAAGCTATCTTATTGGTAGGATACTCATTGTAAGTCATGCACTCAAGTATGAATCACAGGATAGGAAATTTCATATTTAGGAAAAATGGTTTGTCTCCTAGCTTAGAAACATGTGGGGTATTACAATATCTCCCCCTTGGGAATATTCGTCCTCGAATGGAAATTAACTGAGGTTGGAGAGATAATAAGATGAAGTGCGTATAAGACATACACTACTGAAACATGGGTTCATGACTGACATGACTAAAAGCTGAGCACAACATACTGAACATGCATATCTGATGCATGGGAAGCTGATTCATGAATATAAGACTGAGGATTCTAATAAAGTGAGTTTTCTCAAAATGAGAATGCATATCTGATGCACAACTGAAAGGCTGAATCCATGCATTTCTAATGCATGATTACATGACTAACATGATATGTAAATATATGAGTGAAGATACTGATAAATAGTATTTTCTCTACTGAACAGGTATATCTAATGCCTGAATATCTGACTGAGTTGACTCTTGAAAGCTTGATTGATTATGCCATGGTACTTGATAACTATTTTATAACGGGAATATAAAAGCATCAAGAAAAGGTAGGGTATCTCCCCTTTGGGACACTATGTCCCCTCTAGGAATGTTTACCTTGCTGAGATACTGGGGTGATACACAAGGCATCTACGAACTAGATTATAACTAAACATTGGAGAGATGAGACTAATGCATGATGCATGAACTGAACTAGACCTGCTAATGTTACTGACTAACTCATGTGGAAACATAAGCTCAAACGAGCGCAAGATAGCTAACAATGCATACAATGATCATAAGAAACTTGTAACGTACCCGAATCTAGGTTGGGGAAACTTTCTGGATCATGGTGAGTATGGAGTGAATAGAGTTGATTCTGACGCTGACCACTATTGGTGCTGGGATTTGCGGCCTGCTCACGCGAATCTTTACCTTTCTGAGCTAACACTCCACACTCCCACATTCTGTGGCTTGGCTTACCGCACCCAAAACATACCTAACTATTAGATCTATATGCACCTAGATGATTCTTTCCATACTCTCCACAAAGCGGATAAGTATGCTCACTTCTAACACTACTTTAGGCTTTGGAGCCTGCACCCCACCACGACTAACATCTCCAAAGTTAGGTGTGGGCACACTAGCTGAAGATGGAACATGGGCTGAATTTTACTGAC